>PVIH01000057.1:0-51865 GCA_004025045.1 Sigmodon hispidus
GACCGAGTGCGCAGTTCGCTCCAGCTGCCCGGGAGTTCGGACGTACGACGTGGGGATGAAGAATCTTCCTTAGAAAGGCTCCGGCGCGCTGCAACCTCATCCTGTCATCTTCTCCTAAAACCGGCTCTGTTTTGTAAGCTATTTTCTCCAAATAAACCCTGTTTATAAACATATCTCAGGGCGGATTTTTACCGCGATATACAAGTATAATAATGGGCTGGCAAGATGGCTCAGCAGTTAAGAGCACTGACTATTCTTCCAGATGACCTGAGTTCGATTCCCAGCATCCACATGGCAGCTAACAACTGTCTGTAATTCCAAGATCTGATACCCTTACACATTTATACATGCAGACAAAACACAAATTCACATAAAATAAAAATAAATATTTTAAAAAGTATTATAATAATAACCTGTAGACAAATACTAAATGACTCCACCTGTCAAAGAACAAAGTAAATGGTGTTTTTCAGGAGCTGGAGGGAGGAGGATGGATGTCTCAGTGTTGCAGGAAGGATTATTCTATAGAGGGCTGTTTAGCAAGTTATGCAAATATATTTTATAAATATATTTATATTTATATATATATAAACTATATAAAAACTATATATAAACAAGGGAGCATTTTTGAGGTGTCCTGAGCATCAAGCCTACAGCAACACACACACTAGGCAAGCATTCTCTCACTGAGCAACCTCCTCTGCCCTTCGGTAATACATTTTATATTACAGGTATACACACACATATACATACATATATATGTCAGTTATTGCCACAATAAAGAACAATCTGGAGAAAAGGAAATAATCAATGAATAACAGAAGTTTTTGGAAATGAAAACTATGGTTGCTGAAATAAATTCATGGAGGGTTTGGAAAATGAAGTCAAGGAAATTCCTTAAAAAGGGACTCAAGAGGTGACATGTTGGTGGAAAGTACAGGACAAAAAGACACTGTTATAAAAGTAATCTAGCAGGCTTCTTATTGAAAAACTGGAGATGGATTGAGGCAGCCGGAGAAGATAAGGGAGGAACCGATTACATCAGAGTTCTAACAGCAAATCTAATTCCTTCCACATGGTTCATAGAGATTTCTGTGATGGGAGTCCTTATGAGCTGTGAGCAGGAAGGATCACAAGAACACCGGAGGGTGGCATATGTCCAGTGACTAGCAACAAGGAGAAGCTATTGCATCTCAAGCACCGAATGGCCAGAGGGGAAGGGATCATGTAGACTGAGTCCAGTCAGAATGAAGCCAGGGAGCAGAGGCCTTTGCTTTGGTGACAAAATCCCTGACAGGAAGCAATTCAAGGAAGAAAGGGTTTATTCTGGCTCATGGCTCAGAGGGATGTGTTCCATCATGGAGGCTGACTGCAGGAGCAGGAGGCTAGCTGCATGACATCCACAGTCAGGAAGCAGAGAGTGATGAACAGTACCTGCTCATCTCAGCTCCTCTTTTGTATTCTAGTCCAGGACCCAGCCTATGGAATGGAACTGTATGTATTCCACACTTCAGTGAACCAAATCTAGCCAATTTCACACCTGCATACCCAGAGGCTAACCTGATTTATATAATCCCCTGTAGCATGCTCAGAGGCTTGTTCCTAAGGTGTTGTAGATCCTCTCAAGCTGACAGAATAGACCACCCTAGCCTCTTACTTTGAGATTCAGCTGACAGCAGGAACACGGCAGGAAGAATGGCTGGACTAGACAGAAAATACCAGGCAAGGCAGGGGATGGGACAGTCTGTAGTCTACCGGGTCATCTGCAGGGCAGGGAAGGGCAGTATGTGACAGGAAATAAATTATCAAAAAATAATACAATAACATTTTATCACCAGGAAAACATCTGGTGTTCATCCCAGGAAATTATTAACAGCAAAAGCCATATATAAGGGGTAACATAAATGTCTAAAGAAGTTAACAAAAGAAAGATACTAAAATTTGCAGGGAGGAAAGAAAAGATTATACATTGATTATAAATGGGAATAGCATTGGCTCAATCAATAACAGTTAAGAATTCTGTGTGGCACTAGGCCATCCCTTCCACTGTCTGAGGGAACATTATTTCCAAACCAAACCAATCAAATCTAAGCAGAACAAAGACCTCTGCAAACATTCAGTCCTTAAGAACTTTGACCTGCAAATCCTTTGTTAGAAATCAATTACAGAACAAAGATGCAAACAGATAGACCAAAAAAAAAAGGCCCTGGGCTGAGAAAGAACAGGATATATGCTCAGCCAAGAAGCAGAGGGAAATCCCGGCTGACAGCTGTGCAGATGTCCTAGGACATGGGGTGGGGAGGCTCCAGTAGAATGCCTTGAGGAAAAAACAAACCACTAATCATTTTCAGAAGGTTCAACAATTCTTTGAGGGTTTAAGGGCAATAGAAACAAAGCAAATGTCTATTTTTAAAAATTAGTTATGTCCCCCCCTTTCCCTTTTCCCTTGTGATGGAGGACATAATCCAGAGTTGCTTGGATACCAGGTAAATGTTCTACCATTTTCCCAGATTCCCAGGCTCAAATCAGCCTTCTAATAGTATTTAGTTTTCTTTCTTTCTTTTTTTCCCTGAATCAATCTCTCTCCTCTCTCTCTCTCTCTCTCTCTCTCTCTCTCTCTCTCTCTCTCTCTCTCTCTCTCTCTCTCTCTCTCTCTGTTGCATCCTTGTACGTAAGTGAAGCTATTTGTGGAGCTGGAGCTACAGAAGGTTGTGAGTCACCCAGAGTGGGTGCTAGAAATGATCTGGTCCTCTGCAAGAGCAGTAAATGCTCACAATGGCTGAGCCATCTTTCTGACCTCTAATATTTAGTTTTCTGAAGCTGTGGAAATGTAGCCTTTTCCTTTTTAGATTTATTTAATTTATGTGTATATGATGTCTTGGTACTTGCAGAAGCCAGAAGAGGTGTGTGATGCCCTGAAGCTTGAGTTACTGGTTGATGTGAGCTGCCTGACCAGGGTGCTGGGAGCCCAACTTGGGTCCTGTGGAAGAGCAGGAAGCGCTCTTAACCATTGCACTATCTCTGCAGCCTACCTTTTTTATTTTCTTAAATACAATATTTTTATTTATCTTTTGACAATTTCATATATGTAAACAATGTATCCTGACCATAACCATTACCTATTTCTCCTTCTGCTCCCCCAGGAACTTCCAACACATTTCATATTCCCAGGCCCAAACTACTCTTCTAACAGCAGTTGGCTCTCTTTTATCTCTAATTGTGTATGTGGTGTGTGTGCTCCCCCATCCACAGCACAGCACTGTAAGGGAACACAAAGGAGAGGCTCCAGTACTGGCTTCAAAGAACTAGAAAAAACGTTCTCATGTTTGTGCAGAATCTTAGAGAGAGAAATTAAAGTAGAAAACTGTTATAAGTGCTCACACTCATTCAGAGCCTGGTTGGTTAGCTGCGGCTTCCATCCTTTTCCCTGGATATAACAATTCATAGGTACGAAGTATCCAGAGCAGACTCTGCCCTGTTGAGAATTATACTTACTAGAGTGAAAGATGTAAAAAGAGTCAAAAATCAAATTCTAACTTTAGGGGAGCCAAATCCTCCCCACAACCCCTGGCCCAGGTCTCATACTTGTTAGGCAAGTAGTCTACCCAGAATCACACCCCGCCCACCCATGGTTTCTTTATTTATGAGCAAGGTGGTCATGTACTTGTCTTACCAAGTTTTTTTTTTTTTTTTTTTTTTTTTTTTTTTTTTTTTTTTTTTTTTTTTTTTTTTTTTTTTTTTTTTTTTTTTTTTTTTTTTTTTTTTTTTTTTTTTTAAGCAGTTTACTGAACTGGGGTACTAGCTTGTAGGCAAAACCAATTTACTTTTAGATTCTAAAAGTTGTGGGTTTTGCTGCAGTGAATGATGTATCTGCTTAACTGTTCATTCCATTTGCTGGAAACTGAGTACCAGTCACTTGTCATGCACTAGGCATGAGGCTACAGGAGTGAATGAGACAGACAGGAGCTTACGTTGTAATTTTTCTTAACACTTAGTGTGTGCTGGGCACTGTACTGAGGCAGTAGAATAGCAGTCAGTCTCTTAAGTAGTCTCATTTTCTCCCAGAGCTTCAAGTAGAATACCCAGACTCATATCCTTGGCCCAAGCTCTCTGAAAGTGAGTCTTCTCCAGCTGTCTTTTTGATGACTTCTTGCACCTCTCCAAGCCGAGTGGATTCCCAGCATGAGAGCCATTGATAATAAATACAAACAGAAAAGACAGCGAATTCTTTCAGTGCCACACTTCCTGTAAAGATTCAACCTTTGGGCTTTTCTGTTGCACTAACTGGGGTCAGCTGGCAGAAATGCAGAATGGTGAAGGCAGAAAAAGTGTGTTCAGCAGAGGCATGGAGTTAGTCAATGAGCAAAAGAAAGAGACGCCAGGTCCATCCACATGTGGCTCAGGGGTTAAAGTTTAAAAGAGGAGAAGTTAGCTGGGCATAGTGGTAACTGCCTTTAATCTCAGCACTCAGGAGGCAGAGGCAGAAGAATCTCTGTGAGTTTGAGGCCAGCCTGATCTACAGAGTGAGTTCCAAGACAGCCAGGGCTACACAGAGAAACCCTATCTGAAACAAACAAACAAACAAATGATTAGAGTCTAGGTTGTGGTAAGCATAACTTTGAGATACGTATTGAGATGCATGCAAAGAAATACCCCTTTGTGCTTACACATTTCAGTAAATATCAGGTTGCTTCTTCTTTTTTTTTTTTTTAATTTTTTGTGTTGCAACAGCCCTTGAGGCCACAGTTTTGGGTTTCTTTTTTGTTTTTTATTTATTTATTTATTTATTTATTTATTTATTTATTTATTTATTTATTATGCATACAGTTTTACAGAAGAGGGCGCCAGACCTCATCATAGATGGTTGTGAGCCACCATGTGGTTTTGTTGGGAATTGAACTCAGGACCTCTGGAAGACCAGTCAGTGCTCTTAACCTCTGAGCCATCTCTCCAGCCCCATCAGGTTGCTTCTTGCTTCTGTTTTTGGCATCCTTTGTTGCTTTCAAATTGGACATTCTGCTCATACAGGCAACTAATGGGCACAGCTTTATTAAAAATAAACCATGGTCCTTAGAATACAATCTGATGTCCTGACATGCACCTGTAATCCCAGGGCTCTGAGGGTTGAGTCAGGGACATTAATAGCTTGAGGGCAGTAGTTTTGGGAGTTGGCCTAGTAGTTAAAGCACTTCCCATGCAAATGTGAGGGTTAAAACTTGGATTCCCAAAACCCACTTAAATACTGGTGGGAGTGTTGACTTGCCTATAATTCCAGGACTCAAAAGGTGGAGACAGGAATCTTCAGGGAAAACTGGGTAGCTAACCTAGCCTTATCAAGACTTAGGGGTTTCTTTGAGAGACTCTTCCTCAGTGAATAGGATGGGAAGTCATTGGAGAGACTCCAACAGCATCTCTTGTGTCCACACACCTGCGCACAAGTAGACCTGCCCTCTCACATATACCTCCACACACATATGCAGACACACATGCCTATGCATCATATTTACATACACATTTTTAAAAGTCTAAATGGTTAAGGCTAGCCTGGGTTACATAGTGAGTTTGAGACCAACCTAGGCTATATAGCAAACAAACGGATCAAAGGAAGTCTGTCTTACTTTGCAGACAAACTGCTTCCACTTGGTGCCTGAAACACTCTCACCTTGCAGGTGCTGGCCTTTCTCAGCAGCTTCTGCTCTCTCCTCCTCCTCTTCTTTTGGTTTTTAAATTTTTAAATCTATTTTTACTTTGTGTTTTTTGGTGTTTTGCTATGGGAGTCAATTCCCCTGGACCTGGAGTTACCTGGAGTGAGCTGCCCTGTGGGTGCTGGAATTTGAACCTGGGTCATATAGGAAGAGCAGTCAGTGCTGCTGCTCACTGGGCCATTTCTTCAGCCCTTTTTAAACTTTATTTTTATTTTTTTTTAAGATTTGTTTATTTATTATGTATACAATATACACAAGAGGGCACCAGATGTCATCATAGATGGTTGTGAGCCACCATGTGGTTGCTGGGAATTGAACTCAGGACCTCTGGAAGAACAGTTAGTGCTCTTAACCTCTGAGCCATCTCTCCAGCCCCAAACTTTATTTTTTTTGAGACAGGTTTCTCTGTATAGTCCTGGCTGTCCTGGAACTGGAGAGATCTGATTGCTTCTACCTCCAGGGGCTGGGGAAAAGGCAAACACCACCACCCCAGCTTGTTATTTTCATTTATTCATTTGTGTGTGCATGAACACAAGTGTGTGAGCTCAGAAGACAGCTTGGGAGTTCTTTCACCATGGGGACTCCAGAGATGATACTAGTTAATGGCAGGCAGGTGTCCAGGGGGTGATGAATCCTATGTGGCCCAGGTTGGAGACATATACAAGATATATTAGAGAGGCTGTGCAGGTGGCTAAATAGGAAAGCTTGATGACCTGTTGAAATGTAGGCACAGATATCACTGATCAACTGAGAGGCAAGATGGGGTCCTGAGATGCTTTCCCTATTTCAGGATAGATCCTTGAGGATCTAAGGGAAACTAGTGGTCAAGTTTTAAGTAGAAAGTAGTAGTTTAAGCTTCGATAATCTTCTTAAATAGAAAATCAGAATTCCATATTTTTTGGAGAAGATAACACCTTTATAAATCCTATCTTAAAATTCTATTCTATTATCATCTATCTCATTTATCTCATCTATCTATCTATCTATCTGTCTATCTATCTATCTACCTACCTACCTACCTACCTACCTACCTACCTATCTACCTACTGTTTTTGAGACAAGGTTTTCTGTATAGCTCTGGCTATCCTGGAACTTGCACTATACACCAGGTTAACCTCTAACACATAGAGATCCACCCATCTCTGTATCCTGAGTGCTGGGACTAAAGGTGTTCAACACCACTGGCCTTCACATCATGTATTGATTTTTTTCCCTCTAGTGTTTTATGTGTATATTCTTGCATTGTTGTATATAATGCACATATAATTTCCATTTCATTTTATTTTCCCCATTTTATTTATTTCTTACATTTTAAAGTGAAAGAATTTATGGTCATAATGAACAATTTAGTGGTACATCAGTTCTTTTCAATCACATTTTAGAGGCATTTGTAGAAGAATGGAGATGGCTCTATTAAAATTAAAGTTTAAAAAACTACAGACAAAAATAAGACTCATAAAAACCAGTTGTCTTGGGAATTGGAAACATGGCTCAGAGGTTAAGAGCATTGGTTGCCTTTACACCTACTTCTGGTCTCTGGTATCCATGAGCACTGCATTCACCTGGTGCACAGGCAAAATTCTCTCTCTCTTTCTCACACACACACATCCAAAACATTACAAAAATTTAAAACATATTTCTTTCTTGTAAAGAGTTAAACAAATCCAGAGGCAAATACGTCTGTCCATGACTTTATCCTCTGAAGCTTATGTTGCTCCTTCTCTGTGCTGGGATGGCCTCATGGTAGACACACGCACAGTCTTCTTTTAAGCTGTACTTTAACCTTTGTCCTGGAGTTTAAATGCAGACAGACAAATTCTAACACATTGCTTCTTGCCTATGATTTTGTAAGTAAGTCACATTTCAACCTTGGGGAGAAAGTGCAAAACCTGAGTCATCTCCTGAGAAGAGTGGGGTCCAGCAGAGGGGAATGCTTGTTTTCTTGATCCCTGACAAACAAGGGCTCTCTTCAGAGAGAAGCCAGAACACTAAGAACTGTACCTTGTTTGCTTTGATTCTTCAAAAGCAGATAATTAAGTCAAGGAGGAGAATAAATGATGCTTGTATTCAGTTCTATTCAACCTTAAAAACAACCATTCCAAGGTGCCCAACTATGCGATTCTAACTCTCTCTCTCTCTCTCTCTCTCTCTCTCTCTCTCTCTCTCTCTTTCCTGGAACTCCCTCTGCAGACCAGGCTGGCCTTGAACTCACAGAGACCCACCTGCCCTGTCTCCTGAGTGTCACTGCCTGGCACCCACTTATATTTTGATTGCTAAGATCCTCTAGTGATTTCAGGATTTCAAGGTTTTTATTTACAAATAACTACAAATATCCTTTAATATAAAGGCAGCTGCAGTGATTAATACTGGCTCTCTTTGTTGAAAATTTGGCTTTAAGTTGCTGAGTTTTGCAGGCTTGTTAAATGAGATAAAAAGAGACTTCTTTCTTTCTTTTTTTATTTATTTTTATTTGAAACTGTGGGAATTGTGATCCTGTAGGAAACACAGCTGAAGGAAATGTGAACAATGGGCTGGGGGTGCCATTTAGTTTTGAGCACCAACACTGCACAAACTGGGTGGTTGCAGGCCTGAACTCTTAACATTTAGGAGGTGGAGGAAGAGGATTAGGAGTCCAAGGCCATCCTCAGCTACATAATGACTTTCAGGCTAGCCTGAGCTATATTGGACTAAATTTAAAAAGAAAACAAGAAAAAGAATAAAGGAACTTTCTCTAGCATATCTTGTTTCGTGTGTCTATCTTTCTTTGCAAGATATTTTAACTTTTGATCTAATATAGTTTATCTGCTAACAACAGTTCTTTAGCTTAATAAAAAGGTTCAGTGACACACGAAACAAATTATCAGAGACCCCAAGATATATTAGACTTTCTTGCTTTTCAGAGTCCCTATGAAAAGTAGGAAGATTTCTTTTCTCCACCAGACTAAACTATGGTTGGTGGGTGGGTCAATGAAATGGCTAAGGCTGATCACATAAGTTGGATCCCCTAACCGACATGGTGGAAGAGAACAGGTTGTCCTCTGACCTCTACAAGCATGCATGTGTGTCTACACACATTAAATGCACAAATGTAATAAAATAATAAATAAATAAATAAATAAAGAAAGAAAGAAAGAAAGAAAGATGGTGTACCCAGCTCTGTTTCAAACAGTTTTGAGTAGAGGCCTCAGCATTTTACAAACTTGCCAGTTAATAGCCTTCTTTCTAAGGTATAAGGGAACTGTGAAGTAATTATTTAAATTCTTGATTACTTGAGATCTTTATAGGAGGGTAGCAGCAACATCATTTGATGACAACTCCATAGATACCATCTAAAGGGTATTCTAAGATGTAAATGTAATCTTTCTGAGACTTGTTATCTTTGCAGAGCTAGGATGTAGAATGCCAGTAAGATTAAATTTCTTTTTATTTTCGAGCCCTGCCTACAGGTAGATGAAATTAGGACAGAACAAAAAAACTGGGGCTCCAAAGAGACGTGCGGACGTGTTAACTCACAGCTACCACTGTGGTAAGGAAATGAGTTAGATGGGGAAAGGCTCCGATCAGACCATCCCCGGGGATGTCTGTAGTCCGGTACTGTCTGTTCCTCTGGCCAGATTCCAGTCTTGAGTCCCAGGGGCTCCCTCCAGCAGGAAACAGGGACGCGCGTGGCAGGGCGCGCGCCTACACGCACACTCACGTGTATACACACACACACACACACCCGCGCACGCACGCACGCACGCACACACGTCCCCCCTTTCCCCGCACAGACGCCCTCCCTCCCGCCACGGCCGGCTTCCTCCGCCGCCCGACCCCTCGGGGGCGGACCTCTTTCTCTTTAAAGAGCAGACGCAGCCTCGGGAGTCGAGCTGAGCGCAGCCAATGAGCGGGACGGAGCGGCTCGAGCGCACTGACGCCGCACCAATGAGCGGCGGCGGGGGGCGGGGCCAACGGAGGAGACACTATTGTTGATGAGGAGCCGCGGCGGCGGCTGCACCTCGTCGTCGCTGGCCGCCGCTAGCCGCGCGCCCCCCATCCCTGAAGTCAAGCTTCGTCACCCGCTGGCTCAGGCCTTCCCTCGGGCCCCAAGCAGTCGGTCCCCGCCGCCCACTGCCCCCCGGCGTCCGCAGGCCGCCGTCTCTAGGGCGGGGGGACCATGTCCCAGCGGGTGAGGCGCAATGGGTCTCCCACGCCCGCTGGCGCGCTCGCGGGTGGCGCGGTCGGCCCGGCCGGGGGCCCCGGGAGCCGCCTGCAGCCCATGAGGGCGACCGTGCCGTTCCAGCTCAAGCAGCAGCAGCAACATGGCAGCCCCACGCGGGGCGGCGGCGGCGGCGGCGGCGGCAACAACGGCGGCTGCGGAGGCGCTTCAGGCCCCTCGGGTGGTGGCGCTGGCGGCGGCCCGCGCACCGCCTCCCGCAGCACCAGCCCCACGCGCGGCAGCGGCGGGAGCGCGGCGGCGCGCACCAGCCCCACGGTGGCCACGCAGACGGGCGCGTCCGTGACGTCCACGCGCGGTACCAGCCCCACGCGCGGCACGGCTCCCGGAGCCCGAAGCAGTCCTCCGCGACCGCAGCCGCCGCCGCCCCTGCTGGGCACCGTGTCGTCGCCCAGCTCGTCGCCCACCCACCTGTGGCCCGGCGAGGTGAGCGCGGCCCCACCCCCCGCCCGCGTCGGTCACCGGAGGAGGTCCCCAGAGCAGGGCCGGCCCTCGGCGGAGAAGAGGAGCCCCAGTGCCCCGGTGTGCAAAGCAGGTAGGTGGAGGGCAGGGGTCCCGTGACGTGGAGCGGGGACTGCAGCGATCGGGCGGGGCGGGGCGGGGCGGGGCGGGCCGGGCGTGCGGTTCGCCACCCCTGCGGCGCTGTAGAGGTGCAGCCGCTAACCTTGGGCTTGAACCCATTTGTGGAAATCATCAACCCCTGGGGTCTGGCCTGGCGTCTCTGCTGCTCACACTCGCCCGAGGGTGAGGCTAGGGCTGGTCTGTCACTTTTATTTTAGTGATGTGGTTAATGCTTGCAAATAGCACATGGGTGCTGCTCAGTGTTTCTGTTCCATAAAACAGTTTCGGATCCAACAGCAAAGGTGGATTTGGATCATTGAAGAGTTGTGAAGCTGGGAGCGGTTTTTGCATTTTGTAAGACTTAATGAATAGCCAGAAGGGCGAAGTTAAGCAAGATTGCTTTGGGATGTGTGCATAGGTATATGTATACACGTATGTATTTGTATACATCTATGCTCACATGCATTTACATAAATACATAAATGATAGCTAGCTAGCCTGAGGGTGTATTTCTGAGATAATGACTTTATTTCTCTTATTGTCGTTCCCTCTCCTTACCCCCCAACAGCGTCTTGCTGTGTGTAGCCTGGAACTCACTGTGTTGCCCATGCTGGCCTTAATCTGCCAGTTCCTGCCTTCCTAGTGCTGGCTCCTCTTGTGTGTACCTGACAGTTTTCTTGGGGAGGATCCTGTTGGGTTTTAGGAGAGTCAGTTCAGAAAGAGTAATTCAAAGGAGTATTTAAAATTGTAGGAAGTGGAAAGGGATAACATTTGTTATGTGGCTGCTTTCATTAAAATGTAGTGAAAAAAAGAACAAGTAGTTTTTAGTTACACTATTAATAGTGCTACTAGTACATACTTTACATACTAGTACATACACGGGACCCCTGCCCTCCACCTACCATAGTCTTTGCCTATCTGGAGAATTTTTGTTAAAACCTTACAAGTAGAAAAATTGAGAGTTTCAGGAATTTAATATGCGTACACTTTTTCCTAATTAAGTCAGTAAGATGAAGTAATTTAACAAATGTAGAATAATGTGAATCTTTCTTACACTTTTTAATGAAAGGTTTAGAAGTTTTTATTACATTTTATTTGCTGTATGTGTATGCGTGCATTTCCATGGCCTGCAAGTGGAGGTGGAGACTGTTTGGAGGGATTGGGTCTTTCCTTCCATCATTTGGGGTCCAAGGCATCCAACTCTGGTTTCAGGCTTGATGTCAAGCAACTCTCCCAGATGAGCCATCTCACTAACCCTGTAAGGGGTTTTTGATCGTACCTCTCTAAGAAAGATTGCCCAGGAAAATGTTTGGTAGTTTTAAACTTTTGGGAATAAAATACTAATGGGAGTTTTTGAAACAAGGTCTAGCTGGCCTGGACTCACTATGCAGATTGGCTGGCCTCCATAGCTTCCTCTGCTTCTTGAATGCTGGGCACTACTTTACCTGGCTACAAAATGCTTTTAGAAAACATTGTTAAGAGGACTTCCTCACTTGCAGTAATGGGCGAGTGACTTTCATAGAAGACCTCATTTTAGCTTTCATATTGGCCTTTGTACAGGTTAAGAACAAGTGGTGGCTGGTGAGATTTGACTCAGCTTGTCTCCACAAAAAACATGCCTTCAATTATATCAAGGAAAGCAGCTTCTAATACATAAGAGAACGTCTGGGAATGCATTGCACACCAAAATTACGTGTATGTAGTTGTTAAATCTGCTGAACAAGATTTCTGTAGTTTACTTTTGCCTTTTTGGAGCCATCTGGTATATGGAAGATGAGCTGCTTAAGTGGGTAGTAGATGTGGAGGAGGAGGCAGGCCCCAAAGTTTGATAAGAGAATATGTTGCTCTTTCAGCAAGTTGATACTCAATATACCCTGAGGAGAGCGTGGTTAGGTCAAATAGTCAAAATGTGAAGGAGGGTACTCCTTTCCATTGATTTCCAGGAATTCTAGGCTCTTTGTGTGCTCATTCATATTTTCCAAAGCCCCCTAGTTTTTCCTCTACCCCCAACAACCAAACCCCCAGAAAAATAAGTAAACTTTTTAACTAGATGTGAGAGATACTGCTTGTTAGTCCATCTTTTAGTTGTACTTGTGTAAATGTCTGATGTTACATCCATACAAAGTGGGGAGAATTTTTCAGTTTCAGATTTTTCTAGCATATACTGCTATGATTAAACTATTCTATGTTTTCTATGACTAAATCTAGAAAGAGACACTATAGTTACCAGATCCCTTTGTTGATTAAAAAGACCCATCAGTTTGCAGGCTTAGTGAAATGTAAAAATTCTTAATGTAGAAAGGAAGGTTCTTTTATGTAAGTCTGTAACTCTCATCTCTATGAGGTTGCCCGTTTCTAGGTGTCTTACTGGGTGAGCATGGTCCACCTGCACCAGAGTTCCAGTAGTACATCGTTCCTAAGTTGGAGATCTTGGGATCTCTAGCTGGTTGATTTGAGCTAATCACTGGTCCAAAATGTCTTTGTCTTAACTATGGTGAAGAGCTCAGGTGGAGGTGATCGTATCACACTGTTCTGGAAACTTAAGCTCACTGCAATAGCAGTAGAAAGTGGCTGCTGCATTATCACAGCAGTGCAGTAATGCCACAGATAATTGTATGTAGTTAAGATTTAGCACTGTGTCCTCATTGTTATTTACACTTCTCTTGAGAATACAGCCATGCTTGGTGTTTGCATGTGTAGAGTCTGACAAATGTTAACTTTTTATAATAGGTTTATGTGTGTTTTACAATAGTGATAAAATGGGGTATTATCACTTGTAGGCAATAGTAAAACATGGAATATGAGCTAACATTTAAGCTAGTTTGTGATATTTCTAGGCTATGCAGTGGTTCTATGAGCTTTTTGAAATTTTTACAGTTTCCACCAAAATCCTTCCGTAAATGGACCTGAGCAGTTAGACCTGTATTATTCAATGTCAACACTACATTATTAATAGCTATAGCCACTTATGAATCTCTGCCATCCGGCTGTTCCTTGTGTTCTTTATAACAAGTTGGCAATATATGTAAATGAATTATTTTTCTGAGTTTTGTAAATCACTCTAGAATATTATTACACTTTAGAAAGTGTTCCTGGGAACTTGGGATCTGTAACTGGTTGGTCAGAAGTGCAGGTGGTCCAGGACTTGCAACTAGCATTTGAAGAGGGGGCAGTCTTTTGAGGTCAAGCCCTTGTTATGGCTTGAATGTCCCCACATGCTCCTGTTAAGGTAAACCTCCAGCTCTCAGCTGATGATGCTGTTTTGTATGGTTGCAGAGACTTTAGGAGGAGGGTTCTTGCTGGAGGAGAGGTTATTTGAGTTGGTCTTTTGTGCTCTATCTTACCCTTACTTCGTCCTATTTTCCATTTCCTCTGCTTGCTGGCTGCCATGATAAGAAATTGTGTTCTGCCATGCCCTCCTTGCCATAATGGCTTGATGTCTCTGAAGCTTTGGAAGCTAGAACAAATCTTTCCTTCAGTTGTTTCTGTCAGGTATTTTTTGCTACAGTAACAGGAAAAGAAACTTCCAACACCCCTGAAGCTGTGACTGGTAGCTGTCCTGACTCAGGGAAGTTTGAATCAAAATTGGACTGCTAAATTTCCATTTGGTGACTAGAGAATTGATTTGTGCTTGGAAACATCCCAGGGTGCTTGTTAAAAAAATTCAGTGCGTAGGCTTATCTTTAGGCCTTGAAAGTACTCCCTAATAGTCGCAGAAGCTTTCGAGGACATGGCTTGAAAACTCTGGGGGAGACAAGCATCAATTTTGTATTTATGTGACTTTTGTGGTGTGGCTGATGTGTCGTTGATAACAAGATGTGTATTCTTTTTGTTGTTTTTGTTTTTTGAGACAGGGTTTCTCTGTGTAGCCCAGACTGTCCTGGAACTGGCTTTGTAGACCAGGCTTGTCTTGAACTCACAGAGATCCTCCTGCCTCTGTCTCCCAAGTGCTGGAATTAAAGGCATGAACTACTTACTACACAGGATTTAAACCTTTTTTTTTTTTTTTTTAAAGATGTGTATTCTTTTACATTATGTGCCTTGTATTGTATGAATTTGACCTTTAATTTGGGGTGGAAAAATTCCAAAAGAAACGAAACAAAAGATGTACTTCCTTAAAAAGATATATTTTAAATTCTGTGTGTGTATGTGTGCACACATTCTTTTATCAATGTGAGGTAGATGCCGGTGGAGACCAGAAGAGAATGTTGGATCCCTGGGAGCTGGAGCTACATGTGGTTGTGAGCTGGGATCTATAGCTCTTCCAGAAGAGTAATATAATATATGCTCTTAACCCTGAGCCATCTTTACAGCCCTAGGTGATGTACTTCTTTGAACTAGTGGGAAGATTCTAAGTAGGGCACCAAAACTTCATATTTGTGACAAGTTTGAGGCCTGTTTTTTAGTTCCTTGTGAAGTAAGTCTCTGAAAATTCAGCATTTCTCTAACATATGGAGGACAGTTCCTGATTTCACACCTTCAGGAGAATCCTTTTTGCTTGTAATGTATTCTTTACATTTGAAGACAAAGCATTGTAAAGCACACTAGTTCTACATTTTAGCTAGTGTAATTTTCACTTAAGTTCAGTTCTACATATTTGGTTGAAATAACTAACTCTGTTACTATACAGTACAGAGTAGCAAACAAAACCCCTTATAAACAGTTTAAAACAAAACAAAACAAATACCACAGTGCTCCAGAGATTTAAATTAACCAGGTAATACAGGAAGAACATGAAACATAAGTATGTACTATGATTGCTTGTTTAGAGGGAATAATTCTTATAGGCATGGGTACGTGGTGCTCTCAGAGAAGGTGGCTTTTGCCTTTGGTTGGAAAAGGAAGAACCAAACTAGACAGCTGTCTTAGAGGAGTGACAGAGCATACCATGTTCAGCCATGTGTCATTTAAAATGAACAGTCTAGGGGGATATTGGAGGAGGAAAAGAGTACAAGGACATACTTAGAGTGGTCCTGAGTAGAATACTGTGAACTGTTCTGTTGTGAACTAAAATAAATCAGAATAGTTTCCATAGTTAATAATATTTGTTCTGTAGCCGGACTGCCATGGTTCACATCCTGCTGTTGACATTTACCAACTACCCATTTAACTAGGCAAGTTCACTGCCTGCAAAAAGGAATACTCTATTATACTTAGCTATAGTTAACTATAGGAGAGGATTGTCATGAGGATACAGTTTTTGTAATTTGGGTGTGGTAGTTCATGCCTCAGCAATCAGGAAGTAGAAGAAGGAGGATCTCTGAGTTCAGATCAGGCTGGTCTACATAAGGAGTTCCCGGACAGCCAAGGCAACAAACATAGTGAGACTCTGCCTCAAAAACAAAATCTTTAAAAAATAAAAATTCTTGTAAACTGACTATATATAGGGTGTAGGTCTTTTTAGTGTTAGCTATTTCTGTATCATCTTTGCCATCTTCCTGAGGCAAATTTTAATTTGTTATTTGTTGTATTTATGTTCTTAGACTAAGGTATGGGTTATAGTGTAGGTTTAAGATGAATGAAGTAAGAATTTTGAGATGTAAGAATCTGGAGGATAGTAATTTACAGAGGCTTCAGATACCTGAATTGAGGTGTGGGAATGGCACCTGTGAATGGTCAAAACGACCTTTTGATATGGTGATGCAGGGATTGAGAAAAGGAGTTGAGGACGGTAGTTGGATTGGTTCTACTAACTGGTAGACAGTGGGGAAGCAAATTTGGAGGAGACACACAAGCTGAACTCTTAGACATTTTTTTGTGCCTTCAGGAAGTCTATGTAATTTTTTATGATGTGGTTAATCACACTTTTAGAACTCAAGGATGAAGATTGAAAAGGGAGTGTTTACTTTCAGCTAAGTGTTTGTATATGGACACACCTGAAAGGACCAGTCATTGGAATATATACAGCAGTGAAGAATATGCTAGGAATAGAACTCTAGAAGGAAACAAGCTTGTTAGGGTATTTTGTTTTTGTTTCTTGTGACAGGGTTTCACTGTGTAGCCGAGGCTTGGCCTTGAATCAACAGCTTTAGATTCCTGAAGGTTGGAGGTTTCAGGTGTGCAAGATCATGCCCAGCACTTCAAAGGTAGAAGAACACTTAGAGAGGAGCCCTGAGAACTCAATAGGAGGAGAAGTAGATTAGTACTGAGAAAGAGAAAGGAAGCTTGTATTTAAGGAAGGCCATGTTAAAGATTTTTAGATTCTGTGAAGAGAAAAATTAGCCTGAATTGGTGGAATAGGCTTTTGTATTGGTATATTGGTTGTGATAGCTGAAAATAGTATGACTATCAGTTGGATCACAAATCAGATCAAAATTGTGAGTGAGGGAGTGGAGTGTTTGTTATTTTTCTTGTTACTCTGTAAGACTACCACAGCATTTTAAGAATAATTTTTTGTTTGTTTGTTTTCTTTTTCTGGTTGTTTGTTGCCCCTCTTTTTGGTTCATTGTGGTGGAGAAATTTTATGATCTTAAGAGTAAGAGGAAGCTGGTCACATTGAGTGTATAGTCAGGAAACAAAGATAGACAGAAGGAAATGAAGAAAGACAGTGACTGATGCTCAACTCCTTTCCTCCTTTTTATTTAATTCAGGATCCCAACACATAGAATGATGCTGCCCATATTTAGACTCAATTAACTGCGTCTAGAAGCTCCCTTATAGACATGCCCACGGTGTATTTCCGGAGTGATTCTAGAGCCAAGTTGACAGTACTGTCACAAATCCCCCCCTTCAGTCTGCCACCCTAATATCACCATTAAGCCATAATCCTCCCGCCTCTTCTTCCCATAAGCTCATGGCCATCTCATAATGTAACATGCATTTGGTCTGACTTCCAGAGTTTCTATGTTCTTCCAAAAGACTGTCCAAAACTGTTCAAAAGTAGTAAGTGCAGAGCCTCTTCTGAGACTTAGTAGTCTTTGTCTGTCTATTTATTTATTTATTTTGATTTTTCAAGACAGGGTTTCTCTGTAACAGCACTGGCTATCCTGAAACTCACTTAGTAGACCAGGCTAGCTTTGAACTCACACAGATCAGCTTGCCTCTGCCTCCCGAGTGTTTGGATTAAAGAAGTTCAATACCATGTCTGGCTTTCAGTAGTCTCCTGATATCCTAAGTGGTTAGCATCATTTGTTTTTAATGAAGGCTAAGCTCTTTAGGGACAGCTGCTTTCAACCAACACAGCCTGAATGTCATCTCACCTTAGACTTCTCCTCTGCCATACATAGTAGTAGCTCACCACTTTTGAATTTAGTGCCACTCAAGTTCTTAGGACATGGGCAGAGTACAGCCAAATTCTTTGCCAAAATATAAACTGAATGGACAGACTCTAGTCCAAATCCTGATAAAGTTCTCATTCGCTTTTGAAACTGCATGAGCAAGTCCCTCATTGTCCATGCTTATCTGAGTATTGTCTTTCAAGCTTCTTCTGTCAGAATGGCCTGTTGGAGTGCTCACTCTCTGTGCTTACAGAATTTGAAAGTCTCATAGCCCAAGGTTCCACATTCTGCCTTCAAACCAGTTTCACAGACCTAAGAACCAGAGTCAGGTTTATCATGAGACCCCTTTTCACCACTTCCCCTGGTCTTTGTGTCACTTTTCCTCTATTAGTCACTTTTGCTGAGACAAAATACCTGACAGAAGCAACTTAAGAGTGGAATTGTTTTGTCTCACAGTGGAGAAATAATGGAGGTAGGAATGAGAGGCAGATGGTGACACTGGACCTACTTTAAAGAAGGAGAAAGATAAGTGCTAGTGTCATGTTGCTTTTTATTTTGTCTTCTATCCAGAAGCCCAACCCATGGAGTGGTGTGACCCACAATTAGGGTATATCTTCCCACACCAGTTAACACAGTCTAGACACTGTCTCAGCATGCTCACTGGCTTGTCTCCTAAGTAATTTTAGATCCTGTCAGGTTAACAGTGAATATTAACCATTTTAAATTGCTCTGATGTCAGTGGAAGGAAGCAAGCTGAACAAAGCATTGTGCTAGTGTCCATATTGTAGGATGATGAAAACAGGGAAAAGAGCAGGTCAAGGGGAAGATAAGATGGTCATGAAAGATAGACAGGTGATGGGCTCTTGCACTGGAGTTGGAAGTCTCAGAAACTACTAGCAACACCTCTTTTATTTACTAAGGAGGGGAAATGGGTATGGGTGTGGCTCAAGATGACAGGTAACCATAGAAGGGAAGGAAGATGAGAAAGGTAGCAACTTCTGTCTTTAACTACTTGAAGAGAAAATAGCATGCTAGTCTCAGTGTTACATTTTAAAATTAACCTTTTAATCAGACTTCCTGTAAATAATTAAAAATTACAAATAGCACTATGCTTGTAATCAAATCATATTTATATTTCTTCTCCTGCAATCCTTACAGGAGTTTTTAACTCTTAGGATTCTTTTTAATGTTTAATATTCATACATGCATATAATGTGTTGGTCAAATCTGCCCTCCCTTTCCTCTTAGGGCTTATTTGTTGTGGCTTTAGAAGGTTTTCCCTTCGTTTTATTTATCATAGTAACTTATTTTTACAGAAAATGCAGGCTTACCAGTGGTCTTAGTTAGAGTTTTTTTATTTCTGTGAAAAGACACCATGACCACCGCAATTCATTTTTTTTTAAAGATTTATTTATTCATTATGTATACAAACCAGAGAGGTCACTAGATCTCATTATAGATAGTTGTGAGCCACCACGTGGTTGTTGGGAATTGAACTCAGGACCTCTGAAAGAGCAGCCAGTGCTCTTAACCTCTCAGCCCTGCCACTGCAATTCTTACAAAGGAAAACATTTAATTGGGGCTGTCTTACAGTTTCAGAAGTTTATTATCTTCATGTTGGGAAGCATGGTGACATGCTTGGAGAGGGACTGAGAGTTCTACATCTGGATCAGCAGCTAGCAGGAATGCCACACTTGCTTGGCTTGAGCATCTGAGACCTCAAAGCCCACCCCCATTGACACACTTCCTTCTACAACGCCACACTTACACCTCCTAATAGTGCCACTCCATATGAGCCTATGGGGCTATTTTCTTTCAAACCACCACACTAGTAGTTCATTATTGATGTTTAAATTCTGACTACGCAGGTATTGTTGGTATCAGAGCCTTGTGGTTTGCTGTAGTTATATTTCTTTCCTTGACAATGTTTGAGAATCTTTGAGGTGAAAATGGCTTTGTTGGTTGTCTTTATTTTCTGTGTATTTAACATAAAATTTATTCTGAAACTTTTGATAATAGAAACTTTCAAATATTTTAAAATATATTACCTTTTCACCTGTCTTAGTCACTGTTCCTTTGTGAAGTGACACCATGACTAAGGCAACTTTTATAAAAGCATTTAATTGGGGCCTTGCTTACAGTTTCAGAGGCTTAGTCCATTATCATCATGTTGGGGAGCATGGCAGTAGGCAGACATGGTACTGGAAAAGTAGCTGAGAGCTACATCTTGATCCACAGCAGAGAGATGGGGAGGGGAGGAGGAAAAGAGGGAGAGAGGGAGGAGACTGGACCTGGCATGGGCTTTTGAAACCTCAAAACCCATTCCCAGAGACACACTTCCTCCATCAAGGTCATACCTACTACAAGGCCACACCTTGTAATTCTTCTCAAGCATTGCCAGTCTGTGTATCCTTAGATGTCCTGGAACTCACTCTGTAGACCAGGCTGGCCTCAAACTCATAGAGATCCACCTGCTTCTGATTCCCCAGTACTAGGTTTAAAGGTGTGTACCACCACCACCTGGCACTATGAAGGCCATTCTTAATCAAACTACAGCACATCATACCACATCACTCATTTATTCTGCTATCCTTAAATTTTTTTACTTACTTATTATGTATAGAGTATATAATTTATTATGCATACAGTATACAGAAGAGGACACCAGATCTCATAGATGGTTGTGAGCCATCATGTGGTACTGGGAATTGAACTCAGGACCTCTGGGAGAACAGTCAGTGCTTGTTACCTCTGAGCCATCTTTCCAGCCCGTTATTCTCCTATTCTAAACTGGTCTGTCTGACACAGTTATTATCCTGGAACATCTCAGAGAATGCTCTTTGTATATTGTTTGGATAACTCTTAATTTCCATGAATACTGAAATTACAGGTGTCTACCCCCACTCATGGTTTATGCTTGGTGAGGATCAGACTGAGGGTTTCCTGCACGCTAGGCAAGCACTCTCTTATTTGAGCTACACTTCAAGCCCTCTCATACTCATTCACTTTACAGTTGTTATGCATTCATTGATCTGAGTCTACCTGCAGCTTACTGATTAGATGTGATATTTTTAATTGTTCCATTGTTATTTGTTAGCTTAAAGTAATAATATTTTTGGGTGGAGAAATAAAATGAAGTATCTCTGGAGCCTTTGCTTTCAGAGCGCTGACACTCTAATTGTGCAGTTTAACTTGCTTACCAACATGTCCTCCTCTCATTCCCTCACCCCTCCTTTCTTCCTTTGCAGTCATATGACTGTGGTAAAGTTTGTAAGTAGTAAAGAGTACATACAACAAGATTTACTGTTGTCTAATTTCGAGATCATCTCACAGAAATCCAGTTTACCCTTGTTATAAAAAACAATTTGGGGTAATTCTGTATTTATACAAATGTTACTGCCACATAAATTTATTACAGACTAAAGATGATGGTGAACATTTACATTATTTTTAGCCTTTTTTTAAATTACAAAGAAATGAGTCTCAGTAGTGTTTTCATAGAGAACATTTTTTTCTCATTTCTCCCTCCTTGTCCCTACCCCTTCTCCCAGAGTGCTAACCTTCTGCTGTCATGACACTTTTCCCACTAACATCCCACTCCATTTTTGAGACAAGAGTTTCAGCCTTCACTGACCTCAAATTCATGTGCCCTTAAAGATGGCATTGAACTTCTTATTGTTATGTTTCAGCCTGTGCCTCCTAGCTCTGGGATGCACTCTACCAACCAAGCTATACTCCAGACCATTCTCTACTTCTAAAAAAGGGTCTCTAGCCTAGACTAGCCTTGAGCTCAACCAGGTAGCCTCTGTTTCTCAAGTGTTGAGATTACAGGTGTGCACCACCATGCCCAGCATTATTACCCTCTCCTGTGCCTCCTTTAGAGCTCTTTCTCCTTTCTACTTTTGTGCTTTTCGTGCTGTGCGCGCACGTGTGTGTGTGTGTGTGTGTGTGTGTGTGTGTGTGTGTGTGTGTGTGTGTGTGTGTGTGTATGTGTGTGTGTGGTGCGCCAGTGCTTTGTATACATATGTAATACAAATGTGGTATTTTTCTTTCTGAATCTGGCTTATTTTGTTTAACATCTTTTTCCCCAGTTCAGCCTACTTTCTGTATGTCATAATTTCATTCTTATAGCTGGTTAAAATCCTACTTTGGGTAAGCACCACGTTTTCTTCATCTATTTATCTGCTGGTAGTTATCTAGCTGATATCACTTCTTAGCTACTGTGAAGATTGTAGCAAGAAATCAAGATCTCTGGGGTGCTGATTTAAAATCCTTTGGTTATATATCAAGGAATGATGTGCCTCGATGATATGGTACTTTTATTTTATTTTGAGGAATCTTTTTTTTTTTAAACTTTATTTTATTATTTTATTTAATTATTTGCCTTGGTGTTTGCCTGGAACTGGAACTACAGACAGTTGTGAGCTGCCATGTGGGTGCTGGGAATCGAACCCGGGTCCTCTGGAAGAGCAGACGGTGCTCCTAACCACTGAGCCATCTCTCCAGCCCCTATTTTGAGGAATCTTAAGTAGTGGCTGCACCAGTTTAGGTTTCCAGCCAGCAGTGTGTAAGGGTTCTTCTTTATCTACATCTTCACCTTCTTTTGTTATCGTTTGTTTTCTTGATGATAGTTATTCTGAATAGGGTGAGATGAGGTCTCAGAATAGTAGTGATGGTGGTTTTTGTATCTTCTTCATGGCGAAAGAGTTGAACACTTTCAAATATATTGGCCATTTGTAGCTGTTCTGGGAACTGGAATTCTTACAGATTCTACATATTAATTTTCTGTTAGTGTAATTGGTAAAGATTTCCTTTCTCATTCTAGATCTATTTTTAATTCTGGTGATTGTTTTCTTTGGTGTGCAGAATCTTTTGAATTTCATGTAATCCTGCTTACCAATTCTTATAACTATTTTCTGTGCTGGCTGTTGGAATCCTTTCTAGAGAGTCTTTGCTAATGCTAGTACCCTCAAATGTCTCCCTGTTTTCCGCTAGTGGTTTTGGAGCTTCCGTCCTTACTTTAAGGGCTTACTGGTTTTGTTGCTGTTGTGTCTTTTTATTCCTCTTCATTTTATTGGTGTCTATTTTGTCTTTTGGTTAGATTGTCTAATGATTGCCAGTTTTTTGTTTTTTGTTTTTTTCCTCACAGAACCAGCTGTAATCGGCTTTATGTATTCTTTTGTTTCCATTTCATCAATTTCCCAGCATGACCTTCGTTTTTTTGTTACCTACTGCTTTCATGTTTGGCTTTTTAATTACTTTTTAAACCTAGAAGTATATCATTATGTTATTTGTGTTCTACAGGTTTTTAGTGTAGGAGCTCATAATAATAGACTTTCCTCTTGGAAGTGTGCTAGCTATATCCGAAGGATTCTGCTAAGATTCACTTGTATTTTTATTCGATTATAGTAATTTTTAAGTTTTCATTTTGATTTCTTAATAACTTATTGATCATTCTAGAGTGTGTTGTTTGGGCTTTTTGAATATCTTATCTAGTTTCTGTAGTTTTTCTTTTTAGTTTTATTCTACTGTGGTCTGATAAGGTACAAGAAAATATTTTTAGATTCTTTTGTGTTTGTTAAGAACTTATTTTGTGGGGGCTGGAGAGATGACTCAGCGGTTAAGAGCACCGTCTGCTCTTCCAGAGGACCCGGGTTCGATTCCCAGCACCCACATGGCAGCTAACAACTGTCTGTAGTTCCAGTTCCAGGCAAACACCAAGGCAAATAAATAAATAAAGTTTAAAAAAAAAAAAAAAAGAACTTATTTTGTGATCTGAGGTGTTGCCCCTTTTAGAAAAGGTTCCATGGGTTACTAAGAAGAATGCATTCTATTTTCATTGAATGGAGTACTACATAGTTAGGTTCATTTGATCTGTGGTGCAATTTAACTTTGAAGTTTGTTGATGATTTTGTTTGTTTGAATACCTGCTGAAGATGACAGGTTATCAATGTCATCTATAATCACTGCATCAGTATCTTTCAGACTTCTAGTGCCCATTCGTGTTTGTTATATTTAATTGGTAGCCCCAGCATCTGGCATATGTAAATTTACATTTTTTGTTTGTTAATATGTAGTGACCTTCATCTCTGATTAATTTTGTTTTAAAGTCTTCTTTTTCAGATCTAAGAATAGTCTGAATGTGCTGGCATTAAAGGCATGTGCCACATGGCCCAGATAGTTTTTGATATAGTCAGACAATCTGTATGTCTTTTGGTGAGTTAAGACTGACCTTTTAAGGTTCTTGAGACATACTTACTAATTTCTGTTGGGATTCTTTCATTCTTATTTATAGGGATTTGCTTGTGCTATGTTGGACATCATTATTCTCATTTGTTCACCTATTCCTTTCATGAAATTATTTTCTTTGCTCTTCAAGATTGAATAGTATTTCTTCCAGTATCTCCAGCAGTACTGACTTTCATGGTTATGACCTGCTTTAGTTTGTGCTTGTCATGAAATGTCCCTACTCTTCTCCCAATTTAAAGAGGTATCTATCATGTACATCAGAGGATAACTTGTGGGAATCTATTCTTTACTTTAACCATGTGGGTCTTAGAATCAATTACAGGTTGTAGTGCAAGCTTCTTGGCCCATTGTGAGCCTTTTCACCAACTTCTTTTTCTTAATTTTTTAAAAAATACTTATTTTTATGTGAATTGGTGTTTTGCCTGCATGTATAACTGTGTAAGGGTGTCAGATCTTGGAATTACAGACAGTTGTGAGCTGCCATGTGGATGCTGGGAATTGAACTCAGGTCCTCTGGAAGAGCAGCCAGTGTTCTTAACCGCTGAGCCATCTCTCTAGCCCCTTTTTCTTAATTTTAAAAGGCCGTTTCTGGAGGTGAATAGTACAAAGTCAACAGCCATTTGGCCTCACAAGATAGTTTAGGGAATGAAAACAGTATGGGGAATTTTAAGTTCAGTTGTCTAGTTTAAGAGATATTCTTGCTGTCTTATATTTGGTTGTTTTTAAATTTTGGAGGCAATGGCTGATGAAAGGATAGTTGACAGATAGTGAAGCAGAAGTAAATTTTTTTCACATCTTCATATGTATGCTCAACAAGTGGGCTCTATTTTTTGAGTGATATCATCTATCTTAGGGGTTCTCTGAGTTCAAGGCTAGCATGGTCTACAGAGTGAGTTCCAGGACAGCCAGAGCTGCAGAGAAAGATGTTTCAGAAAACAAAGGACTGCGTTTATTCTAGTAGGGGCGGGAGTGGGGGTGGGGAAGTCCTTTCATCTTAAAAAATAGTACTTGCTGTCTTAGGGTTTCTATTGCTATGAAGAGACACCATGACCACCACAACTCTTATAAGGAAAACATTTAATTGGGGTGACTTACAGTTTCATAGGTTTAGTCCCTTATCATCATGGTGGAATATGGATGGCAGAGGACTGTAGTGCTGAGAAAGAGCTGGGAGTTCTACATCCTGATCTACAGGCTGCAGGAGACTCATCCTGGGCATAGCTTGAGGATATTTGACCTTAATGCCCACCCCCACAGTGGCACACTTCCTTTAACAAGGCCACACCTCCTAATAATGCCCATTCCTATTCATACCATCACACTTGCTTTTTTGTATCAGTTGTGTGATTGGTGTGGGTGGGTCTTTGTTTTAGTGCCACATAGTGTAGAATTATTCTGTTTTATTCTTAGGAAATACATTAAGAAATACTAGTTGAAAAAAATCAAGAGAATAAAGTTTGCTGTTTGTTTCTCAAATTAAAGGAGATGATGTTTTTCTCCTAAATCATTTTTCTTCCTGGAAGTTATTCTGTTAACTAAATCAAGTTTGACTTATAAAAAATTATTCCTGGAGCTATTTTGGCAAATGGAACATAACTAAGAAAAAATGTTCTTTGTATTGTTTTAGATGGAATTTTCAGACATATCATTGTGAAAATATTTCCTTAAACTATCCTCCAGAAAGAGAGAAAAAATAAAAACGAAACCATCCCCAAACTAGTTGAACATTGGCTTCTTGCTTGTTCTAGAGAGGGTAGGATGGGTGGTGGTACTTAGCTTTGTAGCTCAGGTTAGTCTCAACCTTATGATTCTTGTGCCTCTCAAGTGAAGGGATCACAAATGTATGCTGCTTTGTTTGACTTCCTTTCCTCCTTATAGTCTTTGAAATCTTTAATCATTGAATGCTTTATTGGGCTAAAAAACAGAGCAGTGTTAAAGCAGTTCCTTGTATGATTTCTTTGATTCTTTCTGTTGCTTGTTAAGGTGATGGTTGTCCAGGTCTGTGGTTGTAAATGACAGTCTGACTTTTTTTTTTTTTATTATAAAGTCATATTTTTTTTTAAAAAAAACTTTATTTTATTTATTTATTTGCCTTGGTGTTTGCCTGAAACTGGAACTACAGACAGTTGTTAGCTGCCATGTGGGTGCTGGGAATTGAACCCAGGTCCTCTGGAAGAGCAGACGGTGCTCTTAACCGCTGAGCCATCTCTCCAGCCCCAAAGTCATATTTTTTATCCATGTATCCCCTTGTTCAAACTCCCTTCGCCCTCCCGCTCTTTCCAGTCACTCTTCTCCCGATCACTTTATCTCCTCTCCAGCAAGGTCCGGAGGTCCCAAGGTTCCAAGCTGGCTTAGTTCAGCATCCATTCCCGGCAGATCCGATTTCCTCACCCCATCATCAAGACTGGGTCAGGTGTTCCTCTGGAGGGAATGGGCTCCAAGGTGGTTCAGATCTCAAGCTGTTCAGTGGTTGTGGTTTGCAGCTAGGACATGCTTTACTTTTTGTTTAAAGTCCACTAGTGAGTGAGTACATCCCCTGCTTCTCTTTCTGGGGTTGAGGTACCCTGCTCAGGAGGATATTCTCCATATTCATCCATTTGCCTGCAAATTTTAGAGTATCATTTTTTTTGTTACTGCTGAGTAGTACTCTATTGTGTAGATGTACCACAGCTTGTTAATCCATTTCTCAGTTGAAGGGCATCTAGGTTGTTTCCAGGTTCTTGCTATTATGAATAATGCTGCTATGAACATAGGTGAGCTATTGCTTTTGGGGTATGAATGTATGTCTTTAGGGTATATGCCCAGTATTGCTGGATCCTTGGGGAGATTGATTCCCAGTTTTCTGAGAAACCACCATACTGCATTCCAAAGTGGCTGAACAAGTTTACACTCCCACCAACAATGGAGGAGGAACACATGATTTAAAACCACATTTTAAAACTATAAAGCTGGGCTCAGTGGTGCACACTTGTAGTCCTAGCACTTAGAGACAAAGGCAGGTAGAGTTCATGAGTTCAAGGTCAGCCTCAGCTACAGCCTTAGTTACTTTTATAGCCTACCCCCAGTGACACATGTCTTCCAACAAGGCCATTCCTCCTAACCCTTCCCAAATGCTTCCTCCAACTGGGGACCATGTATTCAAATCTGTGAGCCTGTGAGGGCCATTCTCATTCAGACCACCACAGCTAATCCCCTTCCTTAAAAAAGCAAGATCCCGGGGCTGGAGAGATGGCTCAGCGGTTAAGAGCACCGTCTGCTCTTCCAGAGGACCCGGGTTCGATTCCCAGCACCCACATGGCAGCTAACAACTGTCTGTAGTTCCAGTTCCAGGCAAACACCAAGGCAAATAAATAAATAAATAAAGTTTTTTTTTTTTTTTTTTTAAAAAAGCAAGATCCCCTTCCTTAAAAAAAAAATCCAAAGTTCTAATTTTGTGTTCTTAAACATGCTGTCTTGTTCTGTGATGTGGTTGATATTTTTTATATTTTTAATTAAGTATGAATATTGGGGACAGGTCTTGTAGTTGTTGAACCACCAGTTTCTTCTGGTGGTGCCTTGTTGTTCTTTATATTGTTATATGTATTCTTGCACTGGCCTCTGCTCATGACTTCAGAGGTTCACAATTAGTCAGTTCCTAGTCAGTTGTGGCAAGAGGGCTTGTGTGTCTTCTGTCTACTCTGAGCCAGGGATCTGCTCACCTTTGACTCCTCTCTGGACAAGGGTCTGAGTTTCAAAGGCCTCAGTCCTTCTCAGATAATGCAGTTCACCGTGGAGGCGGGGCCCGGCTGTGCGAGGTCCCTTTTTTTAGGGGTCACTATAGGAGTCTCCTCACAGCTAAAGCCTAGGGCCTGTCTGCTGGCAAGAATCTGAGATCAGACTCTTGGGTGTGACCCAGATCTCCTAGAGGAATTCTCTGGACGGGTGGCCCAGGAGCTGGAATCTGCTCACCTCTGACTGTGCTCTGGACAGGGGTCCAAGCGACAGTCTGGCTTTTAAACTCAGTAGAATGATAGTAAGATTGAAGAAATCTCTGAATAACTAAGAATGGATAGATCTGGTAACAAGATAAAATGCTTTCCAGGATACTTTTACTGAATGATTCATGTATTGGCTTTGTGTTGAACTACTCTCTAAATTCACAAGTATTGAGTGCCTGTTAGCAACAGAATAGTTAGGTCCTCACTTTTGTTGTTGGAAAAACAAATTATAAAGTAAACTTCTCTTTTTGCAAGGATTTTATTTTCTAATCCATATTTTTTTTCCTCCAGAATGGTTGTAGACAGTTGTAAACTGTGGGATAATGCTCTTGAACACTGTAAAGATTTGTCATTTGTATTGGTTTAATAAAACTGCTGATTGGCCCCTAGCTAGGCAGGAAGTAGAAGAAGGGTGTCCAGATTAGAGATGAGAATGCTGTACTGAACAAAGGTATTAAGCCACGTGGCTAAACAAAGATAAGAATTATGGGTTAATTTAAGTGTAAGAGCTAGATAGTAATATGCTTGAGTTACTGGCCCAGCAGTTACTATAATATTAAATCAGTTATTTGGGAAATGGCTGCCAGGTATTTGAGAGTAAACTAGTATTTTTTTTTCCTTTATTTTGTATTTAACAAAAAAACAGTAACATGAATTTAAAATGAGGAAAAGTTAACAATAATAAAGCATGGCTTATCAAGGGTGGTAATGCAAATAAGATTGTTACACATATATTTACTATGTGTTCAGCTTTCCCTCTGAAATTTTTTTTTTCCCATCCCTGTATATCCTCATTCAAGGTCCCTTCCCCCTCCCACCACATCTTGACATTTCTCTTCTCTGCAACTCCCCATCCCTTTGCTGGGCAGGGAGCAGACAGTCCTGTGGTCCCACTGACCCAATAATGCTTGGATCAGTCTCCACTCCTGGCCAAATCCAGTTTTGTCCCCCCTCCCTCAAGAATGAGTCTGGTATTCCAATAGTTGGAGTGGGGTCCGAAGGGTCAGTCCAGGGTGTAAACTAGTATTTTCATCGGTAAGATGGAATCTGTAAGCCATGAGGTACAAGGGCTTCTTTTTAGCCAATTAATTCCAGGCAGAAAAGTTCTAGGGAAGGACTATGGTAGATTGTGTGTCCATCCCAGAATCAAATTGTATACCTAGAAGGATGAAGTGTAATTAATTAGTAACTAAGCCTGATCATGTACTCTGACAGTTCAGGAGCAAGAGTTTGTTACCTGAGGATGCTACAGAATTAAATACACTGGGTAGACAAAGCTCTGCTGCAGTGCTTACATTTTAAAATTTGATTCCTTACATTTTAAAGCTTCAAAGAGGATTTGGTGAAGAAGCCCTTTCCCCTGTGGCATTTTTCCTATTGTTCCGCATAGAGCAGTGGTTTCTCATTAACAATAGTCTGTATTTCAGAGTGCCTCTTGGTGGCATCTTTAAACTTGCTTAAGCTCTTTTCCTCAATGAGCCACAATGTTTAAAAACAAAAACAAAACCCCACAACTTTCTGCCATACTTGTTGCATATTTTCATTAGACCTGAATGGGAGTAGAGAGCAGTAACCGTGACACCACTTGAATTCTATCCTGCCTGAAATTTCCTCTGCCAAATACAGTTTATTCAGGGTTATGGTTTCTGACATTGATAGGGTGTCTTAGAATATGTCACCTGAAGATAAACAGGGAATATTCTAAGTTTGTGTAGTAATTTGTATGTGTGCTTATGTGTGAGTAAGTGCGTGGGTATGTGGGTATATGTGGATGCTAGAGGACAACCTCAGATGCATGTCCACTACTACTTTATTTGGGCTGGTGGTGGTTCCCTCATTGATCTGGACTCACTTGATAGGTCCAGTGGCTGGCCGGTGAACTCCAGGGATCTACCTTTCTTCACTTTTGGTTGTGCTAGGATGACAAGTGCCACCCATAGCAAGTGTTAGTTTCTCTCTCGTGAAAGCAAATACACACTATCAAGGCCACACACTAGAGTTTATTTAAGAGAGAATTCCCAGGCGGGTGCAGAAGCAGAGGAGCAGGACAGAAGTCAGGGGACAGAGAAAAGGGCCGGAGCTTCTGCACGCAGTCTCTTTTAGGGGAAGGGGCGTGTACAGGTATGTGTCATGGGTCCAGGGAGCTGCTTCAGGGAGGTAAGCAGTGTTGCAAGGTTTACACAGCCACGCCCAGGGGCGTGCCTTTGTACAAGGTGCGTCCCACCTGAGCCAGTTGGCTCAGCTACATAGAATGCCAGGAATCCTTACAGCAAGCGGTTTTATAAATAGGTAGGTCTTTGTTGCAAAGCAAGCATTTTGCCAGCTGAGCTCTCCCCCCAGTACTGTTTTGTTTTTGTTTTTTTTAAAAATTACATTTTAGGCTGGGTATTGCAATAAATACCTATAAAACCAGTTATAACAAAGGAAGTTAAGGCAGAAAGATCAGGGGTTTGAGGTCAGTGTAGGCAAAATAACTGGATTCAGTCAAGGATAGCTTGTTTTACATAAGTTCTGCCTCAAACTAAGGGAACAAAGAGATAAAATGACATTTTTTTTCTTCCTTAGTTGAGAGTGTGCAATTTTATTAGTAGATTAATCACAAATAGTAAAAGGCAGTTCCAATTAGTTTTAACTATCAACATGACAGCCTAGAGTCACTTGAGAATGCAGTCCGAATTGAAGGATTGCCTAGATCAGATTGGCTTGTGAGCATGTCTGGGGCAGTCTCTTGATAATTGATCTAAGAAGCCCTGGCCCGTTGTGAGTGGCACCATTCCCTGAGTTGAGCATAGAATGTGTTTTTTGTGGAACTTTGATGTGACCACAAGGTCAAATCTTACATTTAAGTGAAAATTTGCTCCACTTAAAATAAAAACATGTTTTTATTTGTGTAAACTGTCAAGATGTATAGTTGTGGTTTCTACAATGTATTTGTGAAGATTCTACAGTGAAAATAATAGGCATTTTAGTGTAAATAGAAATTTATATTAAGTATACATTTGTGCCCTAGGAAATGGTATTTTCATGGCACCACTCACCTTGCAGATTACTAAGATAATAGGAAAACTGTTAAAAAGACAAAAGACATTCATTATTGCTAATAACTGTATTTGCATTGTCTCCCAAAGACACATGGCTGACTACATATGAGCATTGTGCACACAAATAAATGTTATTTTAAAACTTAAAAAGGGCTAGCAAGACGGTTCAGTGGGTAAAGGTGCCAGTCATCATGCCCACCAACCTGAATTTGATCCCCAGAACCCACATGGTGGTAGAAGACCATTGACTCCTGTAAGTTTTCCTGACTCTCATGCACACACACAAATATATTTACTATTTTTAAATTCTATGTAATTTTAAAATGTTTTGAAACATATGTCAGGTTCTAGTTCTGTACTCAGTAATAAGCAGGTTTCAAACAGCAGTCAAGTCTATTGAGATACAAACTGGGCTCAGAAGCTTAATTGTATTCAAAGCTGAGACCCGAAGAACTGACATGAATGAATGATTGAGGGTGAAGCAAAGGGTGTACCATGGCAGAAAGACAGAAAAGAGCACAGAGAAATCCAAATATGGGCAATCGGATGATGCCACAGAAAGGAAAAAATGTACATCCCCACTTTCTATACTAAAATGCTCTCAGTGCAGTCATCTACATCTGAGCCTTCTGGTACAGATATCTTTTCTTTTTATTTCATCAATGATGAATATTTTTCTCCATTTTATTCACAGTAGCCAGGTATAAAGGTCCATGCCTCTACTTCAGCACTCAGGAAGCAGAAGAAATCAGATCTCTGAGTTCATAGTCAGCCTTGTCTACAGAATGAGTTCCAGGACAGTCAGGGGTGCAAAGAGAAACTGTCTCAAAAAACAAAAAAGCAAACATTTGCTAGAAAAAAATAATATATATATTATTTTATATATATAAATATATATATTTATATATATATAAAATATATATAAAATATATACTATATATAAAATAATACACTTTTTAGTGCGTATTGGTACATGTGTTTGTTTATAGGTACATGTTTGTATTGGTGCTCATGTATATGTGTGGAGGATGGAAGACATTTCTTGATTGTACTCAGATCCAGTTTGGACTGCTGTTCACAAGTTAGTCTAGATTATCTAGTCAGTGAGTGTTAATGATCCTCCTGTCTCTGCCTCCCCAGTGGTTGGGTTGCAAACTGTGCCACCATGCTCAGCATTTCTATATGATTATCTGGGGTCAGTCTTAGGTCTCATGCCTGTAAGGAAAGCACATTGTTCAGCTGAGCTGTCTTCCCATCTCAAGCTGAACACGTTTTAGTTGAGTTGGGAGTGAGTAAGTTTGTTTTAATGTAGAGTTACTTCTTTGGGATGAATTGTATTTATTTTACCACTGACCCCTGACCCCTTGTGTATGTGCACATGCCTGCTTATGGAAGCCTGAGATTAATGGCAGGAATCATCCTTGATCACTTTTGCACCTTATTCAATGAGGCAAGGTTTGTTTATGAAACCAGAGCTCTCCAGCATGGCTAGTTATGCTAACCACTTGCTCTGGGGATTCTGTCTTTACCTCCTGGAGGGTGGCCACACCCTTGTCATTTACATGGGTTCTGGGGATACTACCTTGTCCTCATGCTTCCCTAGGAAGCACTTTAACCACTGAGCCACCTTCCCAGCCTGCTTTACTTTTCTAGATATGAACTTAGAAGAACAGACCTTACTCGTTTTTGCTCAAATTGTGTTCTCCATGTAAGTATCATAATTGAATATATATTAAATATATAAGAAGTAGCAGAATAATAGAGGGAAGTATGTATGTAGCTTAGTATTTACAATTGCTTTTGGTGTGTTAAAGCAGAGAATTTCAATTTTTCAAAAAGATTTTTATTTTATTGCTTATTTGTTCTCTCTCTCTCTCTTTCTCTCTCTCTCTCTCTCTCTCTCTCTCTCTCTCACACACACACACACACACACACACACACACACACACACACACGTTTGTAGGCACCCTCAGAGGGTGCTGGCCCCCCTGGAGCTGGATTTACAGGCGATAAGCCCTCTGATTTGGATGCTGAGAACAGAGCTCCAGTCCTGAAAGACCAGCATGCCTCCTTAACTGCCAAGTCACCTCTCCGTCACCTAATTAATTGTGTCTATATGTGTGAGAGGCAAGTATGATGTATGTGGAAATCAAAAGACAGCTTTGGAATCTGTTCTTTATGGGTTAACCTTCTTTATGGGTTGCAAGGATCAAATAAGTTGTCAGGCATGTGCAGCAAATGCCTTGACATGCTGAGCCATCTCCCCAGCACCTAAGTTTTGGTTTAATTTAAATTTTTATAAGTATTAAAAGACATGTATCACTGTGTGGTAGTTTCAGTGCCAGCCTGGTCTACCTAGTGAGTTCCAAGCTAGCCAGGGCTACAAAATGAGACCCTGTCTCAAAACAATCAAAAAAAAAAAAAAATTCCAATACTCCAAAAAAAAAAAAAATTTGCTAGTACACCATCATTTAATAAAGAAGGAAGCTAGAAGTGCAGAGAGAAACCACACAGCCAAAGTAAAGAGCTTGCATTCAATAATTAGCAGCTTGATGGATTTCTTTCCTTCCCCTCTTCTTTCTTTTTTGGTTATTTTTGAGACATGTCTATCATGTAGCCTAGATTGACTTTGAGCTCATTCATTCCTCCTGGCATGCCTTGCCATGCCTCGCCAGTTCAGGGATTTTTAATGCAGTCTGATGACAGAGCCTGTGTTCTCACCACTGTTTTCTACTGCCTATTGCAGCAAACCAGCGAGTGGGCAAGGGTAGCTCCTGGCAAAATTGAGCAAGGTTCAGATGCTGTATTAAGACAAATTATTTTTAAAAGATAAATATGTTAATTATTTTCCTATAGGCATTTCACAGTGTACAGATTACATACTGTTTTTGACAGAAAAAAAAAGTGAAAATTAAAAGCATCCAGAGCTGCTAGCTACTGAGCGATCTTTCCAGCCCTACTTTGGTTGTGATGGTTGTGGGAAACCAAGTGTTAAATGGTAGTTACTAGTCCAGGAATACTTTCCCTCAGTACCCTTGTGTCTCATCTTCAGTTACTTTAGCTTCTTTCTGTTTTCTGTTCCTCAGCCCTTTTCAGATGTAAAAAACCTGTGTAAAGTGACAGCCATACACACAATGCTTCTCCCTTCCATGTGCTGCTCTTTTGTGTGTTAGCACCTGGTGCATTTGTTGGCTTCATATGTCTCACTTTCTGTTAAAACAGAAGCTTTCAACCACAGAGAACCTTTTTTTCCCCTTTCATTTCTGTATGTGTAATAGATGCTCAGTGACTACTCAGTGAATGAATGCCATGGAAATGAGACAACCCTGAAGTCAGTTGGGAAGGTTGGTCCAGATTGAAGTTCACCTCTTTCCATATATAAAGCTGGCAGTTCTAAATACAGGTCACGAAGAAGGAGAGAGAATTGAAGCTAAAGATGTAGATGTTAACATGCACAGTATCATGAGTATACTGGCTGCCTAATTTTAAAAGTGGCTTTTGAAGTATGATACTTAAAAGTTTGTTGAAATTATGCATACTTTTTTATATTTTGTTTCTTTTTGAACAGATGTTAACACATAGGTTTCTGGAGTGCTAATGAATTTGTTACTTTGTGTTAAATTTTATTTTTAATTCTTTGCAAGATAGAACATTAAAAGCGGCCTTGCCATACATGAACAAGGTAGGGTAGCTTACACTTTGTAGTTGGCTGAAACTGCATGGTAGAGGGCTAAGTCCACAGTTCATCATAATTCAGTTCCTCTTACTATTTGCTTTACATTTTAATTTACTGAGAAAAACGTTGCTAATGCCTGTTGTACAGTGATGAATAAAGGGCTAGTCATTCTAGGTGTGGCACACACTCTTCTGTCGCTGAGGCAGGAGGGGGTCACAAGTTCAAGGCAATTTGAGGGACATGACACCTCAGGAGCTAGCACCAAACTTAAAAAAAAAAAAAAAAACTGTCAAGATTGGCGGCTCCCATCTGTAAATCACAGCACTTGAGAGACTAAGACTGGAGGATTGCAGCAAGTTCCGGGCAAAACCTGGTCTACATGTGGATTCCAGACTAGTCAGGGCTGCATAGACCAGGGGACAAAAAAACAAAACAAAACAAAACAAAAACAAACCCTAAACCAAAACAATAAATGGTTGGTCATTCCAGAGTTTTTAACGCTTTTACGTCATTTTTTTCTCTTCCATAAGCAACCTTAAAAAGATTATGTCTACCTTCTTTATCCAGTGTGATTTCTATTTGATTATTTTATATTTATGTTGAAAGAAAGTACAGTGCTTTCTACATGTCAAGAATTTCTCTATTTATTTGTATATACACACATATGTCATACATCTGTGGAATAGCTTTTATTTATTCTTTGACAAATTCATGTGTAAAAAATGTATCTTGAGGGTTGGAGAGATGACTCAAAGTAAGTTTAGAGCATTGGCTGCTCTTCCAGAGGTCCCTTGGTGACTCACAACCATCTGCAGTGAGATCTGGTGCCCTCTTCTGGCATGCAGGTGGAACACTGTATGCATAATAAATAATTTTTTTATAAAACGTATCTTGGTTATATCTATTCCAACTCCTCTCTCCCACTCCATTCCTCTCAGAAACCCCCAATACACCCTTTTCCCTTCATGCTCTCCCTGCTTTTGGGTAACTTACAGAGTCTAGTTAGTGTTGCTTGCTGGAATGTTGTCCGTGGTGTGTACGTAACCACAGCTTGTAATGAGTTTATGAGCACATGGCTGTGTTATGTTCAGGAGATGGCATTTCACAGCACTCTTCCCATCTTTCTGCCCCCTCTCCCAGCATGTGTTCCCGCGCGCGTGTGTGTGTGTGTGTGTGTGTGTGTGTGTGTGTGTGTGTGTGTGTGTGTGTGTTTTCTTGATGCAGATATCCCAATTAGACCTGAAACACCCAGAAGTTACTCACTCTTGATACTTGGATCAGCTTGGATCAGTTACAAGTCTCTACGTGAGTTGCTGACACTGCAGAATTTTAAAACATACACAAGGTTGAGGCCATCTCTAATCTATATATTGAAACATAAATATTTATAAGACAGTTTGACAGTTTGTCCATTTAACAAGACAACATTTTCCCACCTATGATATACGACCTCCTGAGCCATAGTAGGATTTTGACTAGGTTTAAAGTACCAGTCATGAATCCTGTCCCATGGAGCAGGCTTCAGCTCCAATTCAAAAGTTTGCTGCTGGATAATACATCAGTTTTGTGTTTTGTTTTTTTTTTCTTTTTACTTGCTCTTCATTTCTCTGAAAGAATGTTTTTGTTTCTTGTAGTTCTTTCCATTCAGTATATAATTTTTTATAACTGTGTATGTATGTTTGCCTGTAGTTTTTCTTGTCATAGAACTTCAGGTACACTCCATTCTAATATGTAAAATGTTTACTAAGTCTCCATTTGCTGTCCAGTAACTATATCAGACCGAACTAATTATCTCCTAATGCTTAAGCCTGAATCAGGGAACAATATCAGTTACTCTTGTCTTTCTGTCCCTGTCTCTGTCGATGTCTCTCTCTCTCTCTTACACACACACACACACACACACACACACACACACACAGAGAGAGAGAGAGAGAGAGAGAGAGAGAGAGAGAGAGAGAGAGAGAGAGAGAGAGAGAGAGAAACAGAACAAAATCTCTTTCTCTCTGTCCCATTCTGGCTTGGAAATTACTGTGTAGTTACTATCAAGTTTTCCATTTTTAAAAATTTGTGAATCAAGTGCTACTCCTCCGTCACCCTGGTTCTCAGTTGCTCTCACTTCCTGGTGCTTTTTGTATTATCTTCACCTTGACTGTGCTTGGACCAGGTGACTCAATTCTTATGAAGACTATCTTCAAATAATGAGCTGTTGCCTCTGAGATTAAGTTGTGAAAATGAAAAGGTTATCTTGTTTCCTTCTCTCTTATCTCTTTTTTTGTTTTGTTTTTTCAAGATAGGTTGAGGTTGAAGGATTTTGTCCATCATAGTAGACCAATTCTCTTGAACATAGATAGACTCCAATGTATCATCATACCATCTTGAACGGGGGATCAGTCTTGTCTGATCTTTGAAGCAAAGCATGGTTGGGTGAAAGAACAAAATTGGTTGGTATAATTCATCTGGAATTTGAGGAATATGTACATGAGGGCTCAAAAAGAAGTGAAAAGCTGTTCCAACACCTGATACCTCTCTGTGGATGCAGAGAGTGTAGTAACACTTAATTTCAGTAGCATGGAGTAGCACATTTGCTAATGACCAAGGTGTTCTGACTAAGACAATGTTTAGGCAGGTGTCTGTCACACAGCTGGGTTTCTTTTGGTGTTTATACTAAAATGCAGGAAGTACTCTTTGAGTCCCTTTCTAGCACTGTGGACATACCATTCTTACTTAATTATCTGTATTCTCACTAGGGTGTAAGTGGCCTTTAAACTACTTTTCCATATCTTGCAGTTGGGATTATCAGTGACAGAATATAAATGCCTAAAGGTATTGAATGTTTATGATTGTTCAAATCACTGTACCATCAGTACCTATAAAAGTGTTAGCTCTTAATAAATAATTAATAAAAGTTTACTGAGTTAATGGAGTGTCCTAGTTTCTTTTCTGTTGCTGTGGTAAACAATATGACCAAAAGAAACAGCTTCAGGGAGGAAAAAATTTATTGCAGTTTACACTTCTAGGTCACCATCCATCATTATGGAAACTCAGGCAGGAATCGAAGCAGAAACCATGGAAACTATTTAACTGGTTCACTTGTTGGCTAATGCTCAGGTAACTAGCTTGCTTTCTTCGTTATTTTATTTTATTTTTTTACTATTGTTTTGGTTTTTTTGCCTTTTTTTTTTTTTTAAAGATTTATTTATTATGCATATAGTTTTACAGAAGAGGGCACCAGACCTCATCATAGATGGTTGTGAGCCACCATGTGGTTTTGCTGGGAATTGAACTCAGATCCTCTGGAAGAACAGTCAGTGCTCTTAACCTCTGAGCCATCTCTCCAGCCCCTGTTTGTTTGTTTTTAAGAAGCCAGAAATAAACACTGTAGAAAAGACAGCATCTTCAATAGATGGTGCGGTTAAATTGGATGACTTCATGTAGAGAAATTCAAATAAGTCCATACGTAACACCCTGGACAGACTCAATGCCAAATGGATCACAGACTTTGTAGTGAAAGAATGGCCCCCATAGGCTTATATATTTGAATACTTGGTCGTTAGGGGGTGGTGATACTTGACAGGAACCTAGGTGTGGTCTTGTTGGAGAAAATATTTCGCTGGTGGTAGGCTTTGAGGTTTCAAAAGCTCAAACCAGGCCAGTGTTCTTAACTTCCTGCTTTTTCCAGATCCAGATGTAGAATTCTCAACTTTTTTAGCACCATGTCTGTTTGTATGCTGCCATATTCTCTGCCAGAATGGACTAAACCTCTGAAACTATAAGCAAGCCCCAGTTAAATAAACATTTTCTTTTATTAGAGTTGCTATGGTCATGGTGCCCTCACAGCAATAGAACAGTGACTAAGAGAGACTTCAACGTAACGTCTAATACATTAAATCTGACAGATGAGAAGTGGGGAGTACATCTAAACTCATTGGCACAGTAAAGCTTTAATCTAGTTAATTTTTTAAAAGATTTATTTATTATGTATATAGTATACAGAAGAGGGCACCAGATGTCATCATAGATGGTTGTGAGTCACCATGTGCTCACTGGGAATTGAACTCAGGACTTCTGGAAGAACAGTCAGCGCTCTTAACCTCTGAGCCATCTCTCCAGCCCTCCAGTTAATTTTTTTAAATAAATTTGGGTGTCAAATATTGAGCTAAGAACCTGAAAGATCAGAGAACAGGGAGCAGCTGCGGGCTGCTTTCTACCTCTCTTGTTCCTCCATACAAAAGGGGCAAGATCCTCCCTCAGTCCCACCCTACTACTTCTTGTCTCCTCTCTCTACAGTCTTCAGACCTCTATGGTGAGCTAGTAGCTAGCCCCACCCACCTTCTGACTCTCAGCAAGCTCTGTTTGTGAGAACATAATAAAATATCATACATTTTCCCCTTTTTGTCTAAATAAAAAGTGAAGGTTTTAATTAACATGGAAAAACTATGTACAATAAGTACAATAACTGTATATAAATATTTATAGGCAAGAATTTGTTAACAAGGAAAACTCTAACTGTAACTAAATATCTAGTCTTCAACTCTATGAGAAACCTGAGAAAAGGAAATATTACATGAATAAACAGGAAGTGCAGGTTAACAACTTTCAAAATTAAGAAATGACAGAAATATCTGGCTGTCTGGACAGTCACCCAAATGGATGTAGGAGCATTCATCTTCAGCTTATAGGCCTTGGATATCTCATAGACTTTACTGTGATGCAGGATTTTTGAAGGACTGTCGCCTTGTCTTGGCAAAATTTGGCAGTTTTTGTGTGTGTCTTGCTTGTCAAATTTGGACAGTATACTGTCAGCTGCAGAGGCAAGGGCAGTTTCTTGACCAGTGGCTAACTTTTGCCACAAAGAAAGTAAATTACATATGGGGTTTCTTCGATGCCCATCATTTTCTCTGAAGTAGACTGGTATTGGCAAGAACAGACATGTCTGATCATTGTAATTAAAAAAAAAAAAGAAAGAACCTTGCGTTAATAAAGTATCTTAAATGCCATATTCTGTAGATCTCAGAAGTGTTTGAAGACCACCTGTCTATCTAAAATATGTCTATTTGACCTTGAAAACATACCTGACTGCAAGTTTGATTGTAATAGGTGACTAACTACTAACCTGCATTTCTTTATTATCCTAACTAGTTTGCAATAATAACTTTCAAGGACTAGAAATTTACATTACATTGTTAAATGATCTGTATAAGTACAATACCTTGAAGAAAAGTAGAAACATATGTACAGTATGTTTTAACAAAAAAATCTTAAATTTGTATCTATACAAAAATATCTTTTAAAAAAGATTTAGTTATTTATTATGTATACAGTGTTCCGCCTACCAGAAGAGAGCACCAAATCTTGTAGATGGTTGTGAGTCACCACATGGTTGCTGGGAATTGAACTCAGGACCTCTAGAAGAGCAACTAGTGCTCTTAACCTCTGAGCTATCTCTCTAGCCCTACAAAATATCTTAAAGAGTAGAAACATATGCTGGGAATTGAACTCAGGACCTCTAGAAGAGCAACTAGTGCTCTTAACCTCTGAGCTATCTCTCTAGCCCTACAAAATATCTTAAAGAGTAGAAACATATATATGTGTGTGTGTGTGTGTATAATGACAAAAATAACCTCAAATTTGTATCAGTATACAAAAATTCATACCAGTGTAAAATATTTAAGACTAATAGTTGCTTTTTTGGTAAAAATAGATTCAATAATCTACCTTTTATTTTATGCTTTCTATATCCCCACCCCTTTTCTCTTCAGAACAAGATCCCTGAATCTCATCTTTTCTGTTTAGCTTTTTTCCTGACTATTACCAATAAATAACAACTTGTAACCAACCTCCCTAAATGATGACACATTTTCATAACCCACTAAATGACCAAAACCCCCACCTCTTGGGGTCTGGGGGGTGATGGCATTTTTTAGGGTACCCTGAAAAAAAACTGGGATAATTGTAAAGTCCTGGGAGAGCTAGCAGTGTCATTTGTTGTCCAGTATCTGTGTAATGGGAAAATTCAGGGCTTATCACAAGTCCTGGCTAGAGTAACCTCTGAGGCTTTACCGTCTCAGCTAGCCACCTTGAAATTATCCTGAGCAGTTTTTAGTCCAAAGGGAATCATTGAGTGATGTTTGTCAGCTTGGTTGCATTACCATGCTTCAGATGCAATTGTGTTGTGGGGCCCTAGTCTCTTTCTGAAGACTTCAGAGTTTACTGTTAGGCATGGCATGGTCCACTGCAGAAAACATAAACATTTTAAATGTCATATGCAGCAGATCTCAAAGAAGTTAAAGAATCATAATTTACTCTGTAGATCCAGAGTACAAAATCTTAATTTCTAGTTGCCTGATACTCAAACCCAAAATCATGTACAATAAGCAGAGAAAACCTTTTTCTAGAATTAATTAGTACTTTATATGACCATAAATATCATGACATAAAGTTTAAAATATATATTAATTATAAATTTTGAGACAATATTTATACCTTAAGAAACACTTTAAAGAGTCAGAATGAAACCAAACAATCATGATTAATGACAATATAATAGATCCTTAATTTTGGTTTTTCTTCTGTCCCATATCATGTGGCTTTTCTGACATGAGACAGATTTTGGATTTTTCTTTTAATAAGTATGCTTGGGTTTAGAGAAGGAGAGAAAGCCACACTCCAACTCCAAAGCTAGGTTTAATTTTTAATTGAACTGAGACTACAAAAGCTCATTCACTTATATGTCTATGGAGAACAAGCAGAAAACAAACATTTGGTAAGATTTATGAAATTTTGAAATTTTGTCCTGTTGGAAATGTGATATACCAATAGGCCAATTTACTCATTTTGGGGGGACTTTTTTTTTTTTTTTCTGGATGATTTGTTCTTTTTCTTCAGATGACTTGGTTGTCCAGTGGTCTTTAAATTCCTTAGTTGGATACCTTTACACTTCTGGAAAGAAAAAAACAAAACCCTGCTCCACCACTAACATTGGGGAGTTTCCCTTCTGGCAAGTTTTATCTGATGAAATGAAAAGCATTTGTCAGTTCGGAATGAATGATCATGCTGTTTGATGAACTCTTGCCTCTTCTAATCAAGAGGTTTTTCTCTCTCTCTCTCTCTCTTTTTTTTTTTTCCCTGAATTTTTTTGTTTTATCTTCTAAAGCTGTGCTATCATCCAGAACAGTGTTTTTTTGTTGGTTTGTTTTGTTTGTTTTTGTTTTTGGTTTTGGTTTTTTACAGTAGGCATTAGGTTCTTTAATTGCTTTGGGAGGAGTTTCCCCCATGGTGACAGGGAATAATTGAACCAGATTTGACATAGGGGTCTGCCAGAGCTCCCTCCGCCCCAAGGCAATTCCTGATTTGCAAAGCATTACCTGTTTTTCCTTGTTGATCTACATTCATTGGCCCATTGTCAGCCTTTGCTGCACCTTCTCCATACTCCAGAAGGCGGGGGCCTTCTGTTTGGATTATTCTTACAAAAAACATTGTGAAGGCAGAGTTGGTGGTGGGAGGGGCTAATTCAGTGCTGTTTGGAGCCCAGGTGCCTGTGAGATTTGGGGCTTGTGGAGAATGCTGTAGAGAGGCTACAACAGGAAAATCCCAGACTCCTTTAGAGGGCTGGGGATTAAAAAAGGAAAGGCCAGCGGTGGGTGATTCCAGGGGCAAGCAACTATTTCTTGGGTTTGTTCCCCCAAATTTGGGTGCCAGATGGAGCATTAATCTAGTTAATCTACCAGTAAAAATTAGGAGTCAAATATTGGAGTAAGAACCTGAAAGATCAGAGAATAGGGAGCAGTGGCCAGTTGCTTCGTACCTCTTTGAATCCAGAAGGGTTGAGATCTTCTCTCGTCTCACCTTACCACTTCCTTTCTCTTCTCTACAGCCTTCCAAAGTGGCTAACTCTGCCCTCTAATTACAAGCAAGCTTTATTTATCAGAAGACAATCAAAATATCATATGACAGCACAGGAAAAGACTTCCTGAACAGAATACCATTTGCATAAGCACTAAGATCATTGACACCCCGTGAAGTTGAAAAGCTTCTGTATGGCAGAGGACACCATTATTCGAGCAAAGTGGCAGGCTACATAGGAAAAATTCTTTAACAAGTATATATGTAATAGAAGGTTAGTATATAAAATATATAAAAACATAAAAAAGCCCCGGAATGAATGATCATGCTGTTTGATGAACTCTTGCCTCTTCTAATCAAGAGGTTTCTCTCTCTCTCTCTTTTTTTTTTTTTCCCTGAATTTTTTTGTTTTATCTTCTAAAGCTGTGCTATCATCCAGAACAGTGTTTTTTTGTTGGTTTGTTTTGTTTGTTTTTGGTTTTGGTTTTGGTTTTTTACAGTAGGCATTAGGTTCTTTAATTGCTTTGGGAGGAGTTTCCCCCATGGTGACAGTAAGAAAAAACACAATTAAAAATGGTGTACAGAGAGGGCTGGAGAGATGGCTCAGCAGTTGAGAGCACTGACTGCTCTCCTGGAGGACCGGGGTTCAATTCCCAGCACTCACATGGCAGCTCACAACTATCTGTACTTCTAGTTCCAGGCAAACACCAAGGCAAAAAAGAAAAAAAAAGAAAAAAAAAATGGTGTACAGAACCAACTAGAGAGTTCTCAAAGATGAAATACAAATGGCTGAAAACATTCAAAGAAGTGTTCAGCATCCTTAGCTACCAAGGGAATACAAATCAAAACTACATTGATATTTCATTGAATACTAGTCAGAATGGATAAGTTCAATAAAACAAATGGCAGCTGATACTGATGAAGATGTGGGGAAATGGGAACACTTGTCCATTGATGCTTTTTTTAAACTTTATTTATTTATTTATTTACCTTGGTGTTTGCCTGGAACTGGAACTACAGACAGTTGTTAACTGCCATGTGGGTGCTGGGAATCGAACCCGGGTCCTCTGGAAGAGCAGACGGTGCTCTTAGTCGCTGAGCCATCTCTCCAGCCCCGTCCATTGATGCTTTTACAGCTACTATAGAAACCAGTGTTGTGATTTTTTTAGGAAGCAAGGAATAGATATACCTCAAGGCTTAGTTCTACTACTTGTCTTAGAGTCTCTATTGCTGTGTAGAGACACTATTACCACAGCAACTTTTATAAGGAAAATATTTAATTTGGGCTGGCTTATAGTTTCAGAGGTTTAGTCCATTATCATTATGGTGCGACATGGTGGTATGCAGGCAGACATAGTGCTGGATAAGGAGCTAAGAGTTCTATATCTTGAGCTGCAGGCAGCAGAAGGAGACTGTCACAGTATGTCTAGTTTGAGCATGTAAGATCTCGAGGCTCACCTCCACAATGACACATTTCCTCCAACAAGGCCATACCTCCTAATAGTGCCACTTCCTATGGGCCAAGCCTTCAAACACAGGGTCTGTGGGGGCCGTTCCTATTCAAACCACCATCCTACTCTTGGGCATATACCCAAAAGACTTGTATCTTAGTACAGACACACTTGCTCATCCTTGTTCATCACTGCTCTGTTTATAAAGGCTAGCAATTGGAAACAGCTTTGATGTTCATCAAACTGATGAATAGATAGTGAAAATGTGGTACATTTACACAATGGGCTGTTTATTCAGCTGTTAAAAAAGTGAACTTTGTAGATTGAATGGGTGAAGCTAGAATAAATAATCCTGAGTGAGATAGCTTAAACCAAAAACTTTTTTCTTTTATGTGGATGGATATTAGCTTTCACGCCTTCAGTATGTATGCTGCAATCCATATAACTACAGAGGTTAGATATCTAGTAAGAGTCTAATGGGGAGGGGAGGATTTCCCAAAGAAGGGGAAATTGAGCTTATTGTTAAGGAGAGACTTGGAATTTGGGAGGGAGGGAGGGAGGGAGGGAGACTGGAGAGGGAGGGTTAAATGGGAGGGGGAGATAAAAGAGAGGGATAAAGGAGGAACAAATAAGACTAAGGGCCATTCAAGGGTCATATGGAAAATTGCTAATCTACAAGTTTCCATATGTATGTGGAGTCACCACATAATGACAAAAACAATGCTCTAACTTGACATCTTATGTCACCAAGTGAAACTCCCAGTGCTAGGAATGGATTACATCTAGCTGAGTTGTCAACCAAAGGGGCCTCATGGAAACCCCAGACATCTTAGACTACTGCCAAGGCTATTGGTTACTCTCCTCTTATTCATGATAAGGTCCTATTGCTGAAGCCAACACTTAGGTATCTCATTTAACACAGAGAAGTCAATCTGCTTCCTAACTGGAGATTTCTTTCCTACTGACTAGCTTTCATGGTTCTAGAAGAAACTTTGTACACTAACAGAGGAGAAAGGTAGTCATCAGCCCAGCTTCTAACTCTGACCATAACTGTGACCTGTTTGGGAGATATTCTGGTGCAGTAGTAGTTCAGTACAGATGTTGTGGGAGTAACCATCCACTCTGATTGAATTTAAGGACCCCAGTCCTTGAGATGGATCTCAGTGGCTAACAGTGCTATGGTTGCCAAGAATCTGAGTCTGGGTAGGTCATGGATCTAGGAAAAAGCAAATACTACTTTTTGCTAAAGAAATATAACAACAAAATAACTCCTGATGACACTCTGCTATACCCATCGATCAGTCAGTGCCTTGAACAGCCATAGTCAAAGAAGCTTCTTCATGCAGTAGATGGGACCTGACTTAGAGACCAAGAACTGGACAGTGTGAAGAGAGTGAGAGAATTTGGAGCACTCAATCTTCATCAAATCCTTACCCTCATGGCTCAGGGATCTATGGCATAGGAAATGAAAAGATTGTAAGAGCTAGGGGTAATGGATGACTCTTAAAGCAACATCTGTTGGCAGCATGCATAGATTCAAGCTTGACTAGCTTCCAGGGCTGAGTGGGAGACATGGACTCTTACTCCCAACTAAGAAGCTAGCTGCAGTTGATACCCAATTGCAAAAAAGAAAAAAATTAGTTTTCTCCAATTGGATATCACTGGTATATTAACCAGACTTTAGACTAGGCTCCATTCCTGGGAATATTTGGCCAGCACAAAATGAACTCAGTGGTATTTTTGTCTCAGTAATTTGTTTGGGCTTCTTTTTGTCTTATGGATTTTTTCTTGTATATTTTGGTTTCTGGTTTTGATTGATTGATTTAGAGATAGGACATCTCCTTGTATCCCTGCTGTCCTGGAACTCACAGAGATCCCCCTTGCATCTGTCTCCTGAGTGCTGGAATTAAAGGTGTGCACCAGCATGTCCATGTTGAAGCAGTTTTTAACTGAGGTTCCCTCTTTCCTGATGACTTTAGGTTGTGTCAAGTTAATAATAAAAACTAAGGCATAAGGTAGTCTTTAATTCAAGATACTGGGATTTAAATTAAGTAATGTGTGGAAATCAATTAGACAACTTCCTGACATACTTCTTGGCTGCAGCAGACCGTGACTATATGGAGATGGGCCCACCCACACTCTTAAAAGAAAGCATTCACCTGGAAATCTTTCTCTTTTTCTCTGCTACTTCTTCCCCCTCCCTGCTTTCCGGTTTAATAAATTCTAGTGTAGTACGAGAAAAAAAAACAACAACCACACCTAGTAAGTGTTAATTGCTCAATGTTCAGCTATTTGTTTTACTCTTTATTATATTGTCCTTGATTCATAGAAAACTACAATGAATAGAGCAATTCTTGAAGAGGAAGATTTGTTTATGGTTTCAGATGACAAATCATAAGTCAGTTGAATTTTGAAGTATGAATACTTGGATATGAAGATACTTTTGTTTCTGGCTGTGATGGTGAAATTGTCTCTCCTATGGTAAACAGGGAGAGAACTGGACAAAGGATAGGAAGCAGCTGTGTGTTTGTGACTGTACAAAACAGCTGATTGCAGAGAAAAATAAAACTTGCTCAGGTATGAGAGCAAGCAGTGTTTAAAGAAAGGGACTGCTGGGGAAGGAAACTCTCTGAAGGGCTGAGAGTGGTGATGATACTTGGGTTACAGTGCCAATCCACATGCTTGGGTATGCTCTAAACTGTTTCTTTTGGAACAGACCTTCCTTCTGAGGTGTGATGAGTCAGCTTTTTTGAGATATTAGTCAACAGAACCAGTGGGGATGTCATTCCTGAGAGGAGAGACACTTGGAGCAAGGTGAACTCTGATTGCTCTGGACTTCTTCCAGAAGACACATTCAAACTATAGTGTATGCGTGGACATCTCAGAACATGGTGCCTGATTAGACTGATGAGATAGAAATAGGCTTGAGTGAGGTTGCCGTGACTGGAAAGAGCTGGACCAGGTTTTACAGAAGAGGGAGTTGCATAAAAAAAGACAGTCTTCAGAAGAGTCTCCTTCAGTCTTTCCTAAGGAGTTGTGTAGAACTTGCGTACCAAAAGAGGGACCTCTATAATTGAGTGATTTTCCAAGCTGGTGGGCATTGTTTAAAAACTGACCAGACAGAGTGATATTTTGATCATCTATGTGGTTAGTAGAATCTCTAGAAGGACCATGTCTTGATAGTAGGATTAAGTTCTAGAGAAAGGATTATTTCCATTTTTTCCTTTAAAATCAAAACTAGCTTTAAAAGATAAGATGACCCGCAGATTTTGTAACTGACTTTAAGAATAGAGGCCTACAATCTTTAAAGGATAATAGAAAAGTCCAAATACTTAACGTTGTAATAATAAAGCAATTTATTCAATGCAAGAGTATTTGAACTGTAATGAAGAGATGGTAGAATCAAAGAAATAAATTTAATAAACAGGAAAGTTTTATTTAGGAGTATGTGTGTATGTGTGTGAGAGAAAGAGTATGAAGATGGGCATGTATGTGTTTGGAGCTCAGAGGACAACTTTAGGGACTGCTTAAAAAAAATCATCAAACTTGAAGGCATAATGGTAGAAACTATCTAAAAAGCATATAATAAAGACTCAAAAACAATATAGGTGAAATTGTACTTCTAGAACGTGGGAAAAAAGAAAATTTTAAAAGGGACAATTGAAAATTTTCATCTGTATAAAAAGCTAACCTAGGGGCTGGAGAGATGGCTGAGCAGTTAAGAGCACCGTCTGCTCTTCCAGAGAACCCGGGTTCGATTCCCAGCACCCACATGGCAGCTAACAACTGTCTGTAGTTCCAGTTCCAGGCAAACACCAAGGCAAATAAATATATAATAAATAAATAAAGTTTTTTTTTTTTTTTTAAAAGAAGCTAACCTAATTGAAGAAGTTCAGTTAATCCTGAAAAGAAAAACAAAACAAAACAAAACAAAACAAAACAAAACAAAAAACCAGAAGATCATTTAAGGCAGATTATAATCAAACAGTTGGATTCTTGTTATGGATAAGAATAGTTAAGAAAATATGTTATTGAGGAACAACAAAGATGACAGATTTCTTGGCAAATTAAGGCAGAAAACAGAATATTTTGAAATGCTAGTAGGTAAAGTTGTAAATTTGTATTGAATATCACACACAGCCAAAATATCCTTTAAAGGCTATTTACTTTTTTATAAATATATTTATTTCTATTTTATGTTCATTGGTGTTTTGCCATAAGTGTCAGGTAAACTGAAACTTAAGTTAGCTGCCATGTGGGTGCTGGGAATTGAACTCAGGTCCTCTGGAAGAGCAGCCAGTGCTCTCAACCACTGAGCCATCTCTCCAGCCGCAAGGCTATGTATTTTTTTATACATGGCAACTGTCCTACTGGAAATAAAAGTGACTCTCTGTGGGGAAGGAAAATGATATCAGATGGAAACTTACCTTGCAAAGGAATAAAGGGCACCAGAAGTAGCAGATGAGTAAGATAAACACATCTTTATTATTATTAGATTTCTTTACAAGATAATTGCTTTATTATAGAATTATACTGTGGCTCTGTGATGTATGCATAAGATTGTTGACAGTGATACAAAGAACAGAGCAGTAGTGGAAATAAATACATGGTCTCAGGGTCTTGTTTTATGAAAAGTGATATAATTTAATTTGAAGATATATTGTGATAAGGTAAATGGTGCATATGGTAAAAAGCTCTAGAACAATTAAGCAAAACTTTAAAGAAAAATATAGTTAGTGTGTCTGTAGATGTTTAACTAACCAGAGTTATGAAAAGGGGGAGAAAGAACAGAAAGATGGGACATAGGAAGAAAATCCAAGAAGATGACTATGTTAGCTGGGGTCTAAACATTTAAATGAAAATACAAATTATCAACTGGATGTGGTGATGCATACCTGTCACCTTAGCACTTGCCAGGTGAAGGTCTGAGGATCACAAATCTTTTTTTTAATTTATTTATTATTATGTATACAGTGTACAGAGGAGGGCACCAGATGTCATCATAGATAGTTGTGAGCCACCATGTGGTTGCTGGGAATTGAACTCAGGAACCCTGGAAGAACAGTCAGTGCTCTTAACCTCTGAGCCATCTCTACAGCCCCAAGGATCACAAGTTTTAAGGCCAGTCACTGTTACATAGTGAGTTTGAAGTCAGCCTGGGCTACAGGAAAGAACAAACTTTAGGAATATTACCAAGGAAAAAGAGGACCATTTCTGCTGTATTATCCCCCAAGTGCCCTATGTTAGACGTTTAATCCTAGATCAGCGTTTTAAATTGTTTTTATTTTATGTGTATAGATGTTTTGTCTTCATGTTTGTCTTGTGTACCACTTGTAGAAAGAGGTCAGAAGAGGGATCCCTAGAACTGGAGTTCAAGGTGGTTGTGAACCACTATGTGGGTGCTGGGAATTGAATCCAGATCCTCTGGAAGAGCAGCCAGATAGTGAGCTATCACTAGAGGAAGGCCTGTTGAAAATTGTGTGGATAGTGTAAAGTTTACTTCTAGACTTTCCATTTTTACACTTGAAAAGGGACCCCTCCTCCCCCCCCCTTTGTACTTGCTGATTTTGTGGACAATGGAGGTTTACAGGTGTGCAGATCTGTACACAACATAGCAAGAGCCACAGATCTTGTGTAAAGGAATATCTAGAGGTCATGATTTCAGATACTGTGCTACTGTCATTGAAGTTACAAAGAACCAGTTTGTCTGGAACTGATAGTTGGGAGCTCTGAATTCCAGAGCCCAAGGCACACACTGAAAATTTGGTGCCACGCCCTGCTTTTTTTTTTTTTTTTTTTTTTTTTTTTTAAGCCTTCAGGGATTTGTTGTTGTTGTTTTTTAAACTTTATTTATTTATTATTTTTATTTATTTGCCTTGGTGTTTGCCTGGAACTGGAACTACAGACAGTTGTTAGCTGCCACGTGGGTGCTGGGAATCGAACTCGGGTCCTCTGGAAGAGCAGCCGGTGCTCTTAACCGCTGAGCCATCTCTCCAGCCCCCTGTTGTTGTTGTTTTTAAGTTAAGCATGTTTGAGCCATTGTTTGGATTTACTTTGAATAGAAAAGTGTTTGAATTTATTGCTTGTACCTGTTGTTGATGGAAGACAGAGACATTCTCTTCTGAATATCAAGTCTACCACATTTGGATAAATGATTTTTCTTCACAACTAAGAAGATTAATTTTTTTGCCCCATTTGCCATTTACAGAGATACTTTTATATGTCAGATGTCTTATCACAGGATAAAGCAGAATTGCAGCTTTATTCTGTTCCTCCGTTTGAGAAGCACTAGACCTTTTCCTTGGTTCACATTGAAGGAAGATTTTCTAGAGAAATGACTTCTGAACTGAGATTGAAAGGTTGAGTGTATATTAGCCAAATTATAAGAAATGGGTATGAGGGTGATCCAAGCAGAGAATAAAAACCTGCAGGCCTGGCACACACTGAGGACCGCCATTTGACTTCCTTATAAATACAGCCTGTTCACCTAGGCTGGGAATCTTTGAGACATCATTTTTTCAAGATTCCCTACCCTCCCAACATCTTCATAATTAATTAGGGCAACGAAAGAAAATAATGACAAGATGACAGCAGGCTGAGATTTACTCTTTATATTTTCCAAGGTTTACCATAGGCTTTTGTAAATATTTAAATGAACGATTAAGAAGAGTAGGGTTTAAAACAGAAAAATGTTCAGTATTTTAAAAGTTTTTAAGAAAGTTTTTTTTAATCATTTAAAATTATGTATATGTTTATCTGTGTGGGGTCTGTGCACATGATTGCAGGTTTCTATGGAGACCAGAAGCAGTGGAGAGAGTCATTAGAGACTGCCAGAGGTATTTTCTGGGACTTAAATTCAGATGTCTACAAAACCAGTATGTGTTTTTAAGTACTGAGCCCTGAACCACCTCTCCAGCTCCTTTTAAAGTTACTTTTTTATTGCATTTATTTGTGTATATCGAAGTTGGGACAGGTAGGATCAGTTCTTGCCTTCTATGTTGGTCTTGGGATCAAGCTCAGAGTATAGGCTTGGTGCCAAGCGCCTTTACAGTTGTGCCATCTCATTGGTCACAAGAAAATTTTTAGAATTTTACCTGTAACCATATGTAACTCCTCTTTTCTCTGTGTGATTATAAAATAATAATTCCAATGATGGGAGGGATTGGTAGAAGTGAACTCTTAGGTAACTAGAAGTCCTTGAAGTCAGGCCCACTTCTAAGGTTAGTTTGATTAGTGTGCTGACAGAACTGAAGCAGTGACTGGTCTTGTTGAAGTATACCAGACAACTTTGACCTGTTCAGCTTTCCATGAATATAAACACATTTGCATAATAGTGTGTGTTCTTTCTGCCCTTAGATATCTGAGACAGCTAGCTGTCTTGCAACTATACCAGGTAGTGATTATTTAGTCAGAACATGTGTAAATATGTATATTTATTACTTTTCATTTCTCACAATAGTTTGAGTACATATTTTCTTGAATTTGTGGATGGGTATGACATTTCTATTCTGCTGGATTAAAACATGCTATAGGAGAAAGTTGAATGAACATGGAGAGAGAAATGGTTCTTTTGAGACAAGAGTTCTCTGTGATAGCTTTTTACAACAGGCATTGCTTTAGTGAAATTAATTGCCATTGTGAAAGCAAATTATTATCTGAGACATATGTGTTGAAGAGCTGTTGTGATGATCACCAACACAGCTGCTGTAACTGTTGTGTTAGTGGAGATGAGTCTTTTGTAACTAAACTTTTATACTTAGTATTCTCATATATACATGGCCTTAAGAGCAAGGTACTGGCTATTATGTAGAACTAAAATGGTAACATTGTGATGTAATCGTACATGTTTCTTTGTGCCCATTTATATGGGTACCCATGCATTTATGTTGATGTGAATGGGTATAGGGAGTTAAACTTAGTTATCCTCACC
>PVIH01000057.1:51965-126633 GCA_004025045.1 Sigmodon hispidus
TTGTTTTTTTTTTTTTTTTTTTTTTTTTTTCTTTTTTTTTTTTTTTTTTTTTTTTTTTTTTTTTTTTTTTTTTTTTAAACTTTATTTATTTATTATTTATTTATTTATTTGCCTTGGTGTTTGTCTGGAACTGGAACTACAGACAGTTGTTAGCTGCCATGTGGGTGCTGGGAATCGAACCCGGGTCCTCTGGAAGAGCAGATGGTGCTCTTAACCGCTGAGCCATCTCTCCAGCCCCCTCACCTTATTTTTTGAGACCATAATTCTCATTGAAACTGGAACTCATCATTTGGTTGGCTTGGGCCAGCAAGCCACAAGATTCTTCCTGTTTCCTTCATAGCACTGGGATTATTATAAACACATGCTACCATGCCAGTTTTTATATGGATCTGAACTTAGGACCTCATTCTTGAATGTCAAGTGCTTCACTGATAGCCGTCTACCTCCCTAGCCTTTTTACTATTTTTTAAGATAAGTATGGCATGCATCATTGATTTGAGTAATTGAGAAGCTGAAGTCAGAGGATAACTTGAGCCAGCAGTTGAGACCTGTTTGGGCAACATCATATCTAAAAAATTTAATTACATTAAAGCCCATAAATTAGAATTAAACTTAAGCACAAATTAACCATGCTTACACTTGGATGCCCCACCCCCACCCCGTTGTTTGTTTTTTCTCTTTTAGGGGACCTGCCACTCAGCTCTCAAATAAATCACATATGGATGCTTATTCATACTTATGATTGCCTGCTTTAGTTTGTCTTTTTTTTTTTTTGGCCAGCTTTCTTCAACTTAAATTACCTTTTTTTTTTTTTTTGCCTCTGGGCTTTTATCTTTCTCTTGTCTAAATCTTACTCTTACTCTGTGGCTTGTTGTGTAGCTGGGTGTCTGGCCCCTGCTGTCCTCCTCCTCCTCTGGCTACTTACTTTTTCTCCTCCTTCTCATATTTCTCCATCTATATATTCTCTCTGCCTGCCAGCTCTGCCTGTCGCTATTAGAGCATCAGGTGTTTTAGACAGGCAAAGTAACACAGCTTCAAGAGTTAAACAAAAGCAACACACCTTAAAATAATATTCTACAACACCCCCACCAAAGAAAAACAGGAAAGAAAGAAAAAAGGTATTAGGTGATTTCTGTAGAAACCAAGACACAGTAAAGTCAGGCAGTGTAAACCAGGAACCAGCAGACTTTGGTACTGAACCAGGTAGGGAGGCAAAATCTAAGAAGCAATCTAAGTTGGGGAGGAAAGGGTTTATTTTATTTGGCTTACACTTCCACATTGTAGTTCCATCACTGAAAGCGAGAACTCAACGTGTACAGGAACCTGGAGGCATGCCTGGCTATGGTTTGTTCCAAGCTGGGGTAGTTTGAGAAGCAGTGACATGAAGAGGCCAGCACAGTCTTTAGGCTCTTTGGGTTTTTCTCACTATTTTCCCAGAGCCTAGATCAGTGCCAGGCAAGCAGTATTTACCAGTTACTTTATTTGGCACTGTCTTAGACAGGATTATCATTGCTATGGTGAAACATCATGACCAAAAGCTAGTTTGGGAGGAAAGGGTTTGTTTGACTTATGCTTCCATATCACTGTTGATCATTGAAGAAGACAGGAACTCAAGCAGGGCAGGAACCTGGAGGCAGGAGCAGATGCAGAGGTCATGAAAGGGCACTGTTTGCTGACTTGGCTTGCTCCTCATGGCTTATTCATCTTGCTTTTTTGTACAGCTCTGGACCACCCACTATAGGCTGGATCCTCTTCTACCAGAAAATGTCCTATAGGCTTGCCTATAGTCATATCTTGTGGAAACATCTTCTCAGTTGAGGTTCCCTTCCCTCCAATGACTCTAGATTGTGTCAGGTTGACATAAAACTAGCCCCTTAGTACATTACATAATGTAGGTGATTAAATAAAAAAGAAAACATTTTTCATACATTTTTAATTTTTGAACTTCAAAATGTAATTAAATACTAAATTCTGTCTGTCTGTCTGTCTGTCTGTCTGTCTGTCTGTCTGTCTCCTCTCCCATCATGTGTATTCCAGGGATCAAACTTCAGTTGATAAATTGGACGGCAAGTGCTTTTAACCTGCTGAGCTGTCTCTCTAGACATTTCTTAGTAGAAAAGGGATGAGGGATTTTCTTTAGGGGTAACATTTTGCTTTATTTTGCTTCAGAGTTGAGTTCTGTATTACAAGTTAGTTATACAATGCTCATCTGTTAAAACTGATCTAGAATGAGATTTTACTATCATCTGTTGGTTACTTTTTAAATTGTTGTTATAAAGTGCATGAAAGAAGCAATAAAGTGGGATTTACTTAGCAAAGTTTGAAGTTATGCAGTCCATCATGGCTGAAGTCAAGTTGGTGACAACAGGCTTGTGGCTGCAGGAGCCTGCTCATAGGACAGATGAAGAAATAGACGCAGAACAGCAAACTGGCAGTACTGTAAACTTTAGGATTAGGGTGACCCCACTTTCTCCAGCTAGGTCTCTCCCACAGCCTCTCAGAGCAGCATAAAGAGCCTGCGGGGATGTTTTATGTTGACATCTTTGAATATGGCATTTGTCCAGTTGAGTTATGCACGGTGTAATTTTGTTACTCATAGTGACAAAACATTGAGCAGCATTGTGAGGCTATTGTGAGTGCACCACATAAGGTCTTTGCTACATATTCTTAATGCCTTCATAACACAGAAGCAACCAGGTGCAATATGCAGATATCTGTATTCTAATAAAATTACTTATGGACACAGAAATTTGAATTTTATGTATTTTTTTATATTTAAGAATATGTTGATGATTTTTTTTTTCTAACAACTTAAGTATGGTGGTGCATGCCTTTGATCCCAGCACTTAGGAGGCAGAGGCAGGTGGATCTCTGAGTTCTAGGTCAGCCTGATCTGTAGCTTGAGGGCAACCAGAGCTACACAGAGAAACTCTTGTCTTAAAACAAAAACAACAACAACAACAACAACAAAATACATGCAAATTACTAGTATGCTGATCATATATAAAGATCTAGATTTGGACTATGCTTTGTAGCCTCCCTAAACCCAGGTATAATGAAAAAAATCTTAAAACCTAATAGTAAGCTTAATAGCTTTTCATTATATTATGAAATATATTGTACAAAAAATGGTACTTAGGCCAAACACACAAACAAAATAACAACAAAAAGCTGGGTTGTGGTGGTGGCTTACACCTTTCTTCAATCCCAGGATTTGGGAGGCTGAGGCAGAATGATATCTGAGTTTGAGGCCATCCTGGTGGTCTACAGAGAGCAGCCAGGAATACACAGAGAAACTGTGTCTTGAAAACAAACCAGTGTGCAAAAAAATCAAATGTGTGGTGCTAAAAGGCACTAGAGTTTATTTTGGTTATCAAGGCTTGGTTTTGTTATAGAATTAAAATATAAACAAAAATTTGAATTAGTTATCAACTAGAACTCTGGAATTTACACCATTGAGGTTTCTTTATAGTAAATGCTGTTTCTTCTAGTGTGTATAGGGAATGCATTTGTACATGTTTATGTGTGTGCATTGCACACACGCACACATGTGGAGGCCAGAGGTTGATATTGGGTGTCTTTGAGAAAAGATTTTGTTGGGTACCAAGGAAATAATCAATTCTGTATTATCTGTAGAGAGTGAGCCCAGGAATACAAACTCCTGGGCTCACTCCCTAGTGATTTTGATATGGTAGGTTCAGAGTGGGGTCCAGGAATGTGCATTGGTGGAAAAAACCCTAAGAAACCTTGATTCAAATCTTAATATTACAATAAGACTAGTAGCTGGTCACTCCGCAACAAGGCACTGTCTGTCTCCTCCCTCCATCCAATGCCTGTTTTTTAAATGGGGAGAATGCCTATTTAACTGGTACTAAATAAATGATACACATATGTGAGGAAAGGGGGTGTTATTAATGATTAAATTGGGGCTGGATTTCTATAATCCCTCTGACACTAATTGTTTTGTATTTACATGTAAAAGTGATATATTCTTTCCTCTTTTAGTAATAAATGACTCCCCTCTGCAGTCCTCCCACCCACCAACACCTGTGTCAAATGTGCCCTGTGACGTCGCCCTCTTAGGACTTGCCTCCTCCTCCTTGTTGGCTGAGTCCCTTCAGTTTGCTTATGATTCTGAAGAAACTCTAGTTTGGGTCCCACCATGGTCAAGGGCATTTAGGAGATAAAAAGCAGCTTAAGTACCAGTTTTGCTGAGTATTGGCACATGATTACCTTGTTTTCAGTGTTGGTGCCAAGAGTTAAACACTTCCCAGGCTGAATCCTATGTTTGTTTGTTTTTTAAATTTTATTCTAGTCACTCTCGTCTTAATTCATAGTGTCATCTAGTACTTTGGTTTGAATTGTTTTTTTTTTTTTTTTTTTTTAACTTTATTTATTTATTTATTTATTTATTTTCCTTAATGTTTGCCTGGAACTGGAACTACAGACAGCTGTTAGCTGCCATGTGGGTGCTGAGAATCGAACCTGGGTCCTCTGGAAGAGCAGACGGCGCTCTTAACCGCCGAGCCATCTCTCCAGCCCCCGGTTTGAATTGTTTTTAAGTTATCTGAATTAGTAGCTAGTGTTATGTTACAGTAAGTGTCTTTCACAGGAACTCACAGCTTGGTTTGCTTTGCTGCTTCTTAGACTCTTGCTTTTGTTTTCTTCTTTCTGTGCTATTTCCCTTAGAAATGGTTTTGTCAGAGATTGTCTTCTGTTGGTAATTTATCCTTGTCTGATTATCAGTGTTTCATCCTTTGTGTGTGTGAGGGGGAGGGTATGGGTGTGGTTGTACATGTACCACAACATATGTGTGGAGGTTGGAGAACTTTAGGGAGTCAGTTTTCAGCATGTGGGCCCTGGAGATTGGACAGGCTACCAGACTTGCTGAGCGTCTTGCTGGCCCAGGGTCTTAACGTTTAAACTGTTGCTTTCTTATTCTATGAAGTTATCTCAGTGACTTCAGCTCCTGCCCTATGCTCTTGTGTGGTTTTCAGGGATTTTTTTTTTCTTCATTGTTTTAATTTACAGGACTGTGTAGTTTCACCATAGTCTGTCTAGATCCTGTTTCAGTTTCATTCTGAAGATCATATTTTTTTTATCAGTTCTGGAAATCAGTCATTCTTTTGAACATTATCTTTTTTACTGATTTCTCTTCTTGAGTTTACATTTTATGTATGTTGCAATAAATATCTTTTTAATTTCTCTCTTTTGTTTCTGCAGTTCCATTTGTATTTTTATTTTGTGTTTGTTTCCTTTCTGAGTAATTTCTTTTATGTTTCTCAGTCTACTAATTCATTCCTTTAACCCCTCCCCTTGTTTTTGGTGTTTGTTTTCAGATAGGAGCTTAATGTACAGCTTTTGCTGCCCTAGAACTTGATATGTTACAATCCAGTCTGTCCTCCTGCCTCAGCCCTCCAGGTGTTAGGATTAAAGGTTTGTGCCATCACTCCTAGCTCAGGAATTCTTTTAAACTTTATTTAATGTTTATTGTATCTGTTGGGTTTTGTTTATACTTTTGTTTTTAATTTATGTAGTTGGAACAGAATCAAACCCAGGGCCTCATGCATGCTATTTATGTGCTTTATTTACTACGAAGCTATATGTCCAACCCCAGAAGTCTTTTTAAAATTATTTATTTTTTATTATTATGTATTGTATAATAGGTATGTATAGCCACACAGCTTGTGTGTTGGGGGAGGATCCAAAGACAACTTTGTAGAGTTGATTCTTTTCTTCTGTGTTTATGTGATTTCTGGGAATTGGATTAAGATCATCAGGCTTTATTGGCAAGTGCCTTTAGCTGTTAAACCATTTCATTGTTAGGTAGCTGTCTGCTCATACCTTTCCAGTAGAGGACTTTTAGCACTGTCTTTAACCTTTTAAGAATCTTTATTCACATTTATCTTCTTAGATTTAGACTTAGTGTATGCATAGCTAGTTGCTAAAGAAAAGTGCTAGGCTAAAGGGTCAAGGTTTTTTTTTTTTAAGAAAAAAAACTTTATTTATTTATTTATTTATTTATTTATTTATTTATTTGCCTTGGTTTTTGCCTGGAACTGGAACTACAGACAATTGTGAGCTGCCATGTGGGTGCTGGGAATCGAACCCCGGTCCTCTGGAAGAGCAGACAGTGCTCTTAACCGCTGAGCCATCTCTCCAGCCTCAGGGGTCAAGGTTTTGAGCTAACAGCATTTACTTATTTTTAAACACAAAAGTGTAAGTGAAATTATAGTATATGATCATTTGGAATAAACTTTGGGTTGTGTTATCAATGCCTTGTTCTGTAGACAGAAGGTTCTCTCTGTCTTGCTCAGCCCCTCTGCAGATGCTTATAAAATAATCACTCAGAGGCTTTATATTAATTACAAACTGTTTGGTTTATGGTTTAGGCTTCTTTCTAGCTAGTTCTTACATTTTAAATTAGCCCATAATTATTAATGTATGTATCATCACATTTCTCATGACTTTACCTGTGTTTCATTACATCTTGCTCTCCAGCAGCTCTCAGTATCTCCCCGAATCCCGCCTTTCTTCTTCTTGATCCCCCACCTGGCTATATCTTATATTACCATAGACCAAAACAGCTTCTTTATTAACCATAGCAACTCATATTCACAGTGTACAAAAAGACTATCTCATATCATTGTTTCTTCTGTTTTTGTGGTTGAGCCTGGGCATTGCACATTAGTTTACTTTTTTGCATATTTAAGTTGAAGAACTGCTACAGTTTTTTATTTTTCTCCTAAACTTTTTAAAATAAATACTTTTGCTTTATACCTAGGTGACAAATCACGTCCACCTTCTTCAAGCCCCTCCAGCATTATCCGGCGTACTTCCTCCCTGGATACGCTTGCAGCTCCATATCTTGCTGGGCACTGGCCCCGAGACAGTCGTGGGCAAGCTGCACCCTGCATGAGGGACAAAGCTACCCAGGTAGGTTTCTCTTACTTGTTCTAATCTGAAGCAGCATTTAGTTCACATCAGAATTTCTTCAGAAGCATATCTGAAGTTCAGATTTCCTGGCCTAGTTTTCAGTACTTTACTGAATTGTGTTTCACCTTGGAATATACACAAAAAGTTCTCAAAAATAATTGCCATACAGATAGAAATTATGGATGTATTTTCCCTCACTTATGACCTAGAACTTGGGTTAAAATTTTACAATTTTTTATATGTGGAATTTGGGCTTGAAAATTTGTAATAGTAGTATTACTCTGTATACCATTTAACATTCTTGTGTCAAAAAACATCCTTCAAGTATTGGGAAACTATATTATATTGCTTGTACTCTTTTAATTTTTTTTTTGTGTGTGTGTGTCTGTGTATTTGTGTCTGCATACTTATGCCATAGAGTGCACATGGAAATGAGAGCGTAGCTTTGTGGAGTTGGTTCTCTCCCCACCTTTATGTGAACTCTGGGTATGAAACACAAGCTGTCAGCAGTGCACCTTTATGAGCTCCTTCACGGACCCCATTGCTAATAGACTTCATAAATGCAAGCATCTCAGAAGTCTGAAAAGCCAAGTTTCATACTTTTACATTTATAAAACTGATTAATTAAAGGGATCTCAGAAAATCACTATATAATGATTCATAGGTTTATAGTTAAAGAATTGAAGTCCAATATTGTAAAGGCATTTCATGATTGCATACTAGTTTGGAGGTTTTTTTTTTTTAAATAGTATTACCACTTTATAGTTAATTAAATATTTGTATAATTCTGTATTCATTGCTTTATATACTTACTATTCAGTGAATCCTGGTAAGATGAAGCTGTGTCTGGCTTATTGTTTCTATTTTCTCAGGGTTACACTTGACATGTAAGTGCTCAGGGAGCATTTGCAGAGCAATGGATCAGCGGCGCTGTATTGTGTTGTTCTTAATGGAGAATGAAAGACTTTAAAGACTTAATATTGTTGGGAATCAGCCATTTTGTGTCTCAATTGTGGATTTCAAATTTACACTTTTAGTAGTTGCTAATAATGCATCCCAGCATCATTGAAGAGAATATTGTTGTTCAAAGGCATGCACATACAGTTTGCAGTTGTTTAGAATTTTCATGTGGGTATCTAGGATTTCAATTCATTCAGACTTGTGTTTTTTTGATGAGCAGATGGTTGGAGTTTGGGGTTTATTGCTCTGAGGCTTCTACTCCAGGGGCAACTACAGGAAAGAAAATGAGTCTGTTTCTCAGAAAGCATTATCATTTTGAAATAGTTAGAAGGTTTTCATAGAACTCTTTATTTAAAATCTGTAACTGCTGTACTTGGAGCAAAACAGTGAGGAAAATTAGTAGAGTTTCCACTTGGCTTTTTTACGTGATAGAACCATGTCACTTATTTGTGCTTGGGTTTCCTTAAACCTCTCTAGTATATCAGGGTCTGTGGGCTTGAGTCTCCTCAGTATTAGTAAGAACATGCTATGTTGCAAGCTTTTGTGAACTTGTTTCGTGGCCACAATTCAGGAAGCCTTTTTAGTTGCTGCTGGGGCTTGAATTAACTTGTAAACCTCATCTTCTCGGTGCTGCACATAAATTAGGAACAATCAGAGTACAAACAAGCAAGTATATAACTCAATACCATTGGTCTTGATCGTAAAATCTCTAAGAATAGTACAGTGATAGTTGAATTCATTTGTTCTCTCTCTCTCTCTCTCTCTCTCTCTCTCTCTCTCTCTCTCTCTCCCTCCCCCTCTCTCCCCCCCCCCCAGAGGCCCTTTTCGTTATAGAGGCTCTTTGGAAGGGGAAGTAATAAAAATTCATTATATTCCTTATTGGCAGACATTTCAAGTTAATTGTTAGCCCAACTATGTAGAACATTAATAAAAATATGTATGGTTCAAAATCTTAAAAAATCATATTAACTTTTAAAGAGGCTATAGAGGACTCAGTATAGTGTTTGTCTCATAAGCTTAAGAACCTAAATTCATATTCTCCAGAACCTGCCAAGCACAGCTTAGTATAGTATAGCGGCATGCATGTCTGATCTCAGTATAGATGGAGAGTCAGAGTCAAGAGGGTCCATAGAGCTTGCTGACCATCTTGTCTAGATCAGCAAGCTTCAGGTTCATTGGGAGACCCAGTCTTAAAAGTAAGGTGCAGTGGCAGTGGCCTAAGATGACCCACAGGAGTAGAAGGAGGAGTTGCTGAAGCAGATGATCTGAAGGTGGCCATCCCATCCTCACATTGCCAGTGTCAGGAAGCACTACACATTGACGCTCTCCAAATACACATTGTCCACACATCTGTCTTCTGTATCTTTAGTCAGACTCAGGAAACCCCAGGAAATTGTACAGGGACAGGAAGTATAAGCTCCTGGACATGTGGCCTAAGAAAATCACCATCAGCTCACCCAACATTAAGAGAAGCAGCAGCTTGGGAAGTGGCTGGACATACATGTTCCCTAAGTGCCGTAGTCAAGTCTGCAGGGCTGACACAGACTGGTAGAGAATAGGGTGGAGAGTGACAGAGAGTGACGCCTGCATTTGACTTCTGGCCCGCATATGCACACACATCCACACACACTAACACACACATGTCTCACAAAGAAGTGTAAAAGTACAGTAAACTATATAATCTATAAAATTTATTATTTTGACTATTTAACAAAATTTTGTTGAAGCAATTTTTTTTTTCTTAAAAACAAAAACAAAAACCTCTATAATTAAAAACTACATCCTTCTAGGAGTTATCCAAAGAAGTTTTACTCCTTGGCTAGGACAGAATAGATAGTTCTGAAAGTAAGTGGCCTCCCCGCCACTTTAGTAGGACAACCTTGTACTTGGAGTGTTTGTGTGCCACAGGGGCAAAGTGACTTAAAAGGTAGCTAGAAGTGAGTGTAAGTTGTAGGTCCTGGGATTAGTTAAAAAGTACCATTGAAACAGACCATGGCTCTTTCAGGTAAGCAATGTTGAAGCTATTGAGATAGCCACATTCAAAAACTATGGAGACAGGCATGAGACAAGCATGAGTGTATTGTAGGAAGACGCCAGTGTCCCTATGGATGGAAAATATCATGTAACTGAACTGATAGTCAAAATAAGACTAAACTTCTGAAGTTTTGCATAACAGCTGTGAGCTGAACTGTGTCTAGAGTTTCCTGTGAGTTCTCATTTTTTGTTTCTGTGTGTGTTTGGTTTTGTCTTAATGGAAGCCACGTTCTATAGCATCCTTGATTGAATCTCATTTAATAAGACATCACCTCTGAGTATTCATTCCCTTTACTATTTCACTATTCCAGAAGGCACATGTCACCACCTTTTGTCTACTCATAACCCATGACCTCTAACATTGGGAATACTTGTTGAAAATGCACCCCCTTATCTGTCATGTAAATCATTGTTTCAAAGTTATATTTGTCTATGAGATCTATAACTGCTATAAGATTTCTGGTTGCACAGAGAGAAGTTGTATCACTTCACATCACAGTGCAGATTGAAGAGGGACCACTGGTCCCTGAGAGACACACTTTTCCTTTTATTGTTTAAGACGTCTTAAGGTTCTTCACAATGAAATGATTCTTCTGAATATTCATCAGTGTATTCCTAGATACTTATAAATCTGAATGTACTCTTCAATGCTCAGATCTCAAAATCTTTGTCATAGTGGAATTGCCTACCAGTTCTAGTTGATGGAAGAATTCATGCACCAGTTTTGCTTTATTTTTTATCATTTGTTGCTTCTTTATTAATTTGTACATAACTTCGAAGAAATGCTATAAAGGATGTTTTTCTTCATAACCGGACAATTGGAGACTAGTTCGCAGGAGACCAAACTGTATTCCTGGTCTCCAAAGAAAGTTATTTTTGTTTTGTGTTGTGTTGTTTATTTTTCAAGACAGTTTCTCTGTATGACCCGGCTGTCCTCAAAACTCAGAGTTCTGGCCTGCCTGTTTCCCAAATGCTGGAACTAAATGCAGGCACCACCATGCCTGGCTTAAAATAAACCATTCTTCTTACTTGTTGTCCTAAACCTTTTATGTTTGCAATAAAATTTCTTATGGTGGTGGATTGCAGATGTCCAATGTAAAATTTTGGCACTATTAGGTGAATTGAATTTAACCACAATCTTCTGGGGAAGAAACAAGAAAAGCTGACTTTTTAATCCTTCTTCTGAGCTATGTTCAATTACTTGCTGCAGCAGTGTTTGTGTTAATAATTTCTGTTTATTTTGAGGTTTAGAGTCCTGGTAGCAGTACTGCTTGCGCTCACCATTGCATGTCATTTAAGCTGCTCTGCTTCGAGTCTCTTGACTTTACTGGAGAGCTAGTCTTAGTGTATTATTGTTGTCTTCTAATAAAAAATTCACAGAAAGCTGAAAATTTGCTACTTTTTTATTTTGAAACTGGAACTGCAGATATTGAGGAAATTTTTTTTCTGGTGGAAGAGCCAGTACACTAGAAAGCAGACAGGTGGGGATTGCCAGATGCTGCACTCCATGCCAGCCCAACCTCCCTCTCCACATGTCCTGCCTCCATGCCAGTTTAAAACTTACAAATGTCTTATTTCTGGGCCAACATGATGTGATGGCTCAGTGGGTAAAAGTGCTTGTCACCAGAGCCTGATGGCTTGGATTCAATTCCTCAGACCCTCAAGGTTGAAGGAGAAAACCAGCTCTTCTTACAAGTTGTCTTGTTTTTCACATAGTTCTGTGACAATCCCATACATACTCATTCCCATCCACATACACTCTATATAAATAAATGAAATAAAATTTAAAACAGATCAGTTTTTGTAATTCTTTTTTTTTCAAAGCAGAGAAATTAAATTCTTAAGGGATAAGTAAATTGTCTGAGATGTCGAATACATTTATAACTAATTGTAGGATTTAGGCCTGGTGTTTAACATCAGTATACCTGCACTGACCCCTTTGAATTATGTTGCATAGAGGAATGTATTTTAAGATTTAAAAAGCTTTAATACTGAGCATCATTAATGTTCTCTTTGTTTACTGTAAATATTTTATGCTTGGTGGTTTCATTTGTAGGTTAATCTTTTTGATGGCTATTTTTGTTGTTTTAGGACTTTTTTGGTTTTTTGAGACAGGATCTTACTATGTATCCTTGGCTTACCTACAGCTCCCTACCTCAGGCTGTCCTCAAACTCATAGAATGCTCCCTTTGTGTGCTGGGATTAAAGACATTGGCCACTGTGCCTGGTGTTACAGGTGTTTTGGCAATTGACTTGGAGTCTGATAGATCCTCGTATGAGAAAGCATAAACACAGCAGAGTCAGCTGGAGGCCCCCCCAGTGGAAAGTGGAATTTAGAGTGGTATGGTGGTCACTGTCTGAAATGAATCTTGAGATTCAGGGTTTAAGGCCTATTGTCAGAATGGAGTGCTCTTAGCTATAGAGAGCTAGACCTGGGCAGATGGATAGTTAGGATCACAATTCCTTGATTTTGGAGAACCTTTTATTTTTATTTTCATCTAAAAGTAGACCATCTTATAGTTAGTAAGTGGCATGTTAAGAATACCCAAATTGTCAAACTGTGAGCAGTAATCTTTAAAATACTTTATTGTTTTGAATAAATTTTACATTTATATAGGAAAAAAAACTGAAGAGGTACACTGCAGTTTTCTCCCCACAAGGGACCACTAAGTAATCAAAAGTAAGTCTTTTGGTACCGTAAATATTCTTTAAAAACAAAACAACAAAAAAAAAACCGTAAGATACTCTTATCATAGGATAGTCTGTACCTAAGTAGCTGAAGATGACCTTGAGCTGCTAATCTTCACCTCCTGAATTCTGAATTATACAGTGTTGGAAAGGTACAAATGCAGGGAGGGCTTTATGCATGCTAGGTGAACACTCTACTAACTGGGCTACACCCACTCCCAGCCTTGTGTATATTTTTACAGAGATAGTTTATTTAACATGCACATTTTTCTGTAACAGTTCCAGGTAGTGGACAGTTTCCTTCCATACATATTAAGCCTTAAATTTTTTTTACTATCAGGACATTTAAAAATTGATATATATTTATATTTTGTTATATATTTCCACCTTCATTTTTTTTAATAGCCAAATAGGATTCTGTTGAAAGTCCCTTAATTTGTGGACCCAAACCTAAATAAATATGGTTTGTGTCTTAGGGTTCTTATTGCTGTGAAGAGACACCATGACTACAATTCTTTTTTTTTTTTTTTTTAAAAAAAAACAACTTTATTTATTTATTAGCCTTGGTGTTTGCCTGGAACTGGAACTACAGACAGTTGTTAGCTGCCATGTGGGTGCTGGGAATCGAACCCGGGTCCTCTGGAAGAGCAGCCGGTGCTCTTAACCGCTGAGCCATCTCTCCAGCCCCGACTACAATTCTTATAAGGAAAATATTTAATTTGGGTGGTTCAGTTAAAATTTCAGAGGTTCAGTCCATTATCATCATGATGGGCAGCATGGTGGCACACAGGTAGATGTGATGCTGGAGTAGCTGAGAGTCCTACATCTTATAGGTAACAGGAAGTCAACTGAGACACTGGGCAGAATGCTGAGCCTAGGGAACCTCAAATCAGTGACATACTTCCTCCAACAAAGCAACACCTCCAATAGTGCTTCTCCTTTTAGGGGCCTTTTTTTTTTTTTTTTTCAACCCACCACAGTTTATATCATCCAGGTCTTTTACTTGAGAACATTGATTTAAGGAATGTGAAGACACCTACAACTACACAGAGAAACAGTCTCAAAATTGAAAAGGAAATAAAAACAGTGGCACATGCTTGCAATAATAGTGCTGAGGCAGCAGAGACAGGTAGATCCCTGGGGCTTGCTGGCTAGCCAGTGTTGCCTGATTGGTGAGTCTCAAGCTAGGAAGAGACAATTTGCATATCTGCTGGGTAAATTACCAGAAGAGTCAAATTGTCAAGCAATATGTGACTTGTAACTGACACCAGCTGCCAAAGCTTTCTCAGAAAGTTGTCCTAGTTTATACCTTCACCAACAATGTGGGAATGTTTATGTTATCGCATTTTCCCAGCCGTAGTTAAGTTTAAACTTGATTTCTCTTATTATTCATGAGGTTGAGCATACTTTATTGTGCCAAAGTTCACTTAGGGCTAGAGAGATAGCTCAGAGGTAAAGAGCACTGATAGCTCTTCCAGAGGACCTGAGTTCAATATCCAGCAACCACATTGTGGCTCACAGCCATCTAGAATGAGATTTTTTGCCCTCTTCTGGTATGTAGGCATACATGCCACAGCACTGTATACATAATAGATAAATCTTTTTTAAAAAAAATTCACTTATATATGTATGTTTTTTGAAACTTCCAAATTTTGGATAACCATCAAAGATTGTTTTTTTTGAGGCCAATCTCTACATATACTTTAAGCAAGTGTAAACACAGTATCAGGTTAAGGTCATGGGTTTTGGGGTCAAGTTTATTTCTAGCTTTTTCTGCTTCTAGCCCTGAGAACCTAGGTACCCTATATAATCTCTTATTGTCATAGTTTCTTTATCTTCAAAATTTACAGAATGTTTAATAGTATATAAAAGCAAAAGAGCCTCCTCCTCCTCCTCCTCTTCTTTTTCTTCTTCTTTTTTCCTCCATATGGGTTTCTCTATGTAGTGCTGTTTGTCCTGGAACTCACTGTGTAGTCCAGGTTGCCATTGAACTCACAGGCATGCCTCTCTGCCTCCCGGAGTGCTACCACACCCAGCCTAAGAACACAGAAATATTAATTACTGCTACCATGCTTCTCTATACTCTGCTCTGTTAACATCTACTTATAGATTTGTAAAGGTAAGACTGACCTTATTAGTAATGGAAATGAAAGAGAGGCTCAAGTATTTATTATAATTAACTAGTGATAAGAGACTTTTGGGTAGTTTGTGGTATTTGAAATATGCTTGAGAAATGGCTCAGTGTTTAAGAGCACTGTTCTTGTCTCACATGACAACTCACAATCATCTATAGACACATGAGGTGCACATACATACATGCAGGCAAAATACTTATATTAATAAAATTACAAAAGATTAAAATATGTTCTAATACATTTAATGTTTATGTAGCATGCATTGTTTAATAGAAAAAATCTGATGGCAGTATTGTTAAATACCTTTTGTTAAAGTAACTGTTTTTTCCTCTACAATAGACCGAGAGTGTGTGGGCTGAAGAATATGCTGAAAAGAAGAAAGGATCACATAAGCGCTCAGCATCCTGGGGCAGCACAGAACAGCTTAAAGAGGTCAGCAAAATGTTCTGTGGAAGCAGAAATGTGGCTTTTCCAATTGACTAGTTCCTTGAAGTCATAGACTGCAAAGATTGGTCATTTTCCTAGCACAGGGAAAGTATATATGTGTGTAAGTATGTGTAGAGGGTATGTGTGCCTGTGCATGAACATGTGGACATGTCAGGTGTCAGCTACTTTCACTCTGTACCTTTTTGAGATATGGTCCTGACTGAACCTCTTACTGTTTTAGTTGTACTGAGTGGCCAGTGTGCCTCATCTGTCTTTCTTACACATCTTATTAATCCCATTAAATGAGAGTAAAGATTGTCACCCAGATTCTTTGGTCAAATTAAGTGAGCTTTATTTTCTGTCAGACAGGGCTTTCTGACAGAAGGGTTTGGAAATAGAGCATTGAACATAGGAAAAAGTGGGGCTTCTATAGTTTCTCAAAACTGCAAGGGGTGAGGTATTTCCAGAGGAATTTTAGAATTATTTGGCAGAATGTATCCTATCAAACTCCATAGGGTGGAGAATATGTCATATTCTAGAAACAGGTTAAAGCACAGTCATTTTGAATTTTGCAGCAAACAAATGAACTTGTTCTGGCCTTATAACAAAATAGCCTCCATTTTTAAGTCCGAGTCAGGCTAGTTCTTCATTCCACTCTTGTCTTCTGTATTGCTTTGAAATCCTTGATAGGGAATGGTCATTTATATCTGTTATATGAACTGATAATGCCAGCAGAGGGCAAGTATCTGAACTTGCCCTCTATTTGATGAGAGACAGAATTTGTATTGTGACTAGTTTTTCTCTAATTATGTCTGGTTAGCTTAGAAAGTAAAATTTTTTCTTAACGCCATCTCTTTGTTATATATACACACACACACAAACACACACACATGAGTGCCTTATCATGCTGTAGAACTGTTTTAGCTAAGGTTCTACCTGTTGATAGATTTTTTTGCTGGGATTAAATGCGTGAGCCACCACTACCTGGCTTCAGCATAGCCAACTTGATTATAGATGGCTTTGTGTTGTGATTATTGTTTTCTTTTCTCTTTTTTCTTTCTTTCTTTCTTTTTTTTTTTTTTAAAGTAGATGTATTTTAAATAGCTTTCCAGATAACACACATTTCCCTTAAAAAAAAAAAAAAAAGTCTGCTGAAGCAGTTTGTTCCTTGGTCTGTTGATCACCCTTGTGGTCCTGAGGCCGGTGCTGGCTGGACCCGGCCTCCCAGGGCATGTGACGGGCTGGGCCTGGCGACAGTTCTGATGACTCTCCACAGATCATGCATGGCCACACGTGGCGCAAACGTCCATTTATTTCAAAGCAGTAATAATTTGAAATCATAAAAACCCTTCTGCCGTTGAACATTTGGATGGTGAGGTTAAAGACGGACTGAAGGCGCCTGCTGGGGACATGAGGCCCATGTGCATGCCTCCAAATAGAAGCAGCCACGGCCAAGTCCGAGCCTGTTGCAGCCTGGTGCCCTGGCAGGTGCTGCTGGCCACCATGGGGCAGCACCTCTAGTCCACAGACATGGCGGTGCTGGGACACCTGGGTCGTTAGGATGACCAAGCTCTGGGGGTGGGTGGCCAGGTGGGACTCAGGAGTTGTTTGTGAAGTTCTCATTACTGGGCGAGCTGGACGAGGATGAGGATGAGGAAGATGAGAAGCCCACCCCGGTTAGGCCTGGAGGATTGGTGGCCGTGTTCTGTCCTGTGAGGCTCTTGCGGCAGACCGGGCAGCTGTCATGCTGCTCTAGCCAGGGCACAATGCAGCTGTCATGGAACAGGTGGTTACAGGGCAGCTGCCGCACACTCTCACCCAGCGCATAGTCGTCTTTGCACACGGGGCACTCCAGCCCTGAGCCCACGTGTTCCTCTGTGACGGGGACCCTGGGGAGGGCATGAATCTTCTCCTTGTCTGCGGGTGGGGGCCCCGTGTTCTCAAACTGATTGAGGAGCTGTGTGATGATGGCGTCCAGGCCGTTGGCCCCCCAGGCGTAGTCCGTTGGGTACGAGTGCAGGACGCCCCAAGGACCGAGGCCCAGGCTGGGTACAGCGGCCGGGGAGATGATACCATTCACGAGCTGCTGAATGATCCCTTCCAGCGTGGGGACACCTTCATGCCGACCAGTAGCCCGCCGGGCAGTAAGACGAGCACCGGGCTGCCGGGCCCCATACCGATGCCGAGACTGGTGCTCTCTTTCCAGTCGGCTCTCAGGGTCCCTGCCGTCATCGGCCTGTGCCCCAGGAGAGAACGTGGGAATCTCAAAGCTATCATCGAAGATGCCAGAAGCAAACAGGCTATATACCTGCAGCAGGTGCTGGTCCACACTCTCGAATGGCTGCCGACTCTCGTCGGTGGGGGCTGTGGAGGGAGCAGAGCCATTTTCTGTGTTCCTGGTCTCTTCTGGAAGCTCCTCAATGAAGCCAGACTCGCACCGTGGGCAGATGTAATCTGGCAGTCGAGGCACGATTTCCACCCAGCAGCAGTGGCAGAAGTATCGTCCTGGCTGTGGCGACGCCTCCGCCATGGCCACTTCCGCCGCTGCCGCCCCCCCCCCCCCCCCCCCCCCGCGCGGCCCCCGCCGGTGGCCGTTTGCTGCTCCCTCCATGCTTATTGTTTTCTGTGTCTGTAATTAATTATATTGTATTTTACTCATAATAGAAGTAAATGAGAAAAAATGCAGGCAAAGGATAATAAGATAGCTACTGAAACTATTTGTAGCCGGATGTGGAGTCCCAACATTTGGGAGGTGGCTGCAAGAGGATCAAGACTTGAAAGCTAGCCTTGGTGTGGTGGTTTGAATGAGATGTCCCCCATAATCTTGCGCCTTTGAATACTTCGTCCCCAGTTGATGACACTGTTGGGGGTTGGGTTTAGGAGCTGTTGCCTTGCTGGAGAAAGTATGTCACTGAAAATGGGTTTTGAAGCTAAGTCATGTGCTTTTTCTACCTTGCTCTCTACTTCATGCTTGTAATAAATGATGTAATCTCTTAGCTTCTTATTCTAGTCATTGTGCTTTGTTCTACCATCATGGACCCCCCCATCCCTCTATGACTGCAAAGCCAGTAAACTCCTTCTACATTGCCCTGGTCATGATATTTTATCACAGCAATACAAAAATAGTCAATACACTTGGCTAATGAGATCCTGGCTGAGAAAACAGCAAACTGTATTTGATACTTAAAGATTTTATCTCAAGTGTATTACCTGGCTTAGGTTCTTCTAGTTCCCTTCATATTGCTCTGATAAACACTTTGACCAAAACCAGTTAGATTTAAAAGGGGGCAGGTTCTGCGCTTTAGGTAAGAGAGAGGTAGGGGATGGAGAGAATGAATATGGACAAAGGAACATGCTGACCATTTTTCATCAAAATATAGAAACCAGAGAGAGATAAGAAAGTTGGTTAAGCCTATAAAATCTCAAAGCCTGCCCTTAGTAATGTACTTCCTCCAAGAAGGCTCACCTTCAGAATGTTCCATTACTTCCTCACAGGACCACCGATTTGGGATCAAGTATCCAAACACATGAGCCTCTGGAGGACAGTCTCACTAAAACTAACACACTTGAGTTGTAAATATCATTTAATTTTTGTATTTTTAAAAGTTTGAAGCTCAACAGGTAGTGGTGTATTACTTTAATCCCAGCAGTCAGGGCAGAGGCAGGTGAATCTCTTGAGTTTGAGGCTTTATAGAACAAGTTACCAAACAGCCAGGGCTATTACGCAGAGAAATTCTATCTCAAAAAACCAACCAAACAAAAAGTAATAATATTTTGAGGTTCAGTAAAGAGATCTAAATAAAAATTGATCAGTAGTAAAGGCAATAAGAGAATAAGTTACTTCTAAGAACAGTTTAAATGCTGAGAACTATTTAGTACTTGAGATGCTTCAAGATTAAGGACAATGTTAAGTATATTTCTGTTTCTGTTTAAAAGAAGTTTATACTTATTTTAAGTATATGTATAAAAATATTCAATTAGATTTTTGTAATATGGTCGAAAATTTCAAAGTATTAAGGGTGAATCTTGTTGGTTCTTACTAAGCAAGAATATGTTATTTCGTGTGGAAAACACTCTATTTAGTTCTGCCTGTTTTTCCTTTTTTCAGATTGCAAAATTACGCCAGCAGTTGCAGAGAAGCAAACACAGCAGTCGTCACCATCGAGATAAAGAAAGACAGTCTCCATTCCATGGCAACCATGCAGCTATTAACCAGAGCCAGGTAAGAAAAGAAATTGCTTTTCTTGTAGGTGGCAGAATGTCCAAAACCATGTTTGAAACAATGGTTTAAGTATTAAATCATACCCTTCCCATCCCCTAGATTTACAGACTCTCCATTCCCAAGATTTACAAAATGGCATTTCATCTAGGAGATGTACTCAATTATACATTTTTTTAAAGTATTTTTATTCATTTTCTTTGAAACTTTTTTCTCCCCCAGACAAGGTCTCTTTACATAGTCCCAGCTGGCCTGGAACTCACTGTGTAGACCAGGCTGGCCTCAGACTCACAGAGATCACTTGCCTCTGTCTCCTAAATTGGGGAATTAAATGTACGTGCCAACTCCAGTTACATATTTTGATTTAGACTCCTTTGCTGAAGCAGGATGCTTATGGAGGTAGACTATCATTCTTTTTAAGTTTCACTTACATCTGAAGATTGGGAGTAATAATTCCTGTCTCTGTCTTCTGGGAGGGAAAACTAACTGCTTTGATCCTATGAACGAATAAGAGGCTCACCCATAGAGCTTTTTTCTCTCTGGATTCATATGGTATGAAGAGAGCAGGTTTATGTCATACCCTGTGACTGAATCTTTCAAATTCCAAAAGCAAAGTTTTGGGAATACTAGAGCCTGCTTTCAGTTTTTTGTCGGAACAGTGGGACTGTGACCTCTGAAGGTGGAAGGAAACTGGACGGCTAGTTCTGTGACTTTCAAATCATATTTATGACTTGATTAGCAGGTGTAAGCTAATTACCCTACCACTTGTTTGTAAATGAAGTTTCACAAACTGTAGGCCATCTTATTCTTTATGTGTTGTCTTGGCTTCATTCTTAGTACAACGTATCATCTAATGGTTGTGACAGAGTTTCTGACCCACAGAAACTAAATCATTTACTGTTTGATCCTTCATAGAAAAAGTTTTTTTGAGTTGATACAATCTCATGATTGTTAATATGTGTAGGTTGTATGAGATAGAAAATATGAATAAAGGAATATTTTTAAAAATAATTTTGAGTATGAAGTTTATAGTTTCGTTTTAGTTTCTAATAGCTTTTCCCCAAGTATAATGTACTTAAAAAATATGATTGAAGAGGGCATGGCTTAAGAGAATGTACTGCTCTTACAGAGTAGCATCCAACTTGTAACTCCAGCTCTGGGAAATTCAGTTTCTACAGGCTTCCTAGGCATCTATATTCACATACATATACTTGTGTACACACACACACACTTAATTAAATATAAAATTTTAAAAATAAAAATACGATTGAATGCTTATTAGGTTAAAACACAAATGATTTTATTTATGAGAAATTGAAATATTAACTCAACAAAGAGATGTAAAATTTAATATCTTAATAAAATGTAATAACTGTCAGAATTGGAATATTAATGGAAGTCACCATCTTTACACTCAAAGGGCTAGAGACTCATAATTTTACAGAAGAGTTTACCATCTTCATCCTTTCTAATTCATCTATAATAACTGTTAATTTCTTTAAAAGTAAGGCTGCTTTGTATTCCCCATATTTCAACTGCAAGTCAATTTAGGGCTGAGATTGAATTTTCTCAAATTAAATGGTGCATTATAGGAATTGATCAGGCTTTGAAATGGCTTTTGAATACCATTTTAATCTGAAAAATTTTAGCTGAGTATACTGACAGAAGCCTATAATCTCAGTATTTAGGGAGTCTGAGACACAATTATATGTCAAGGTTTCCTTCCAAAAACAAGCGTAAATGGGCCAAACATAGAGGTGCACACTTTTAATCCCTCAAGCATTCTTGAGACAGAGGCAGGAGGATTTCTGTGAATTTAAGTCCAGCCTGATCTACAGAGAAAGTTCCAGGACAGCTGGGAATAAATTAGAGAAATCCTGGCTCAAAAAACAAAACAAAAACAAAAATTCAAAACATTTTTTTTTTTTAACCTTTGAAGAACAAACATGAGATGATAGGCATTACCAAGGCTGTTCAGAAGTTAACTGGGATCCTATAGAAATGTTAGATTTGAAGAGATTTAAGGAAAATAGTTTCATATGGTATGCATTCACTTTTTGTGAGGCAGATGTTAAATTCATGGGCCATTCAGAACAGAATTATTCACTAAGACTGGAAAGACTTAGTTACAGCAGTATTGGAAGCTGGTCTTTTGCTACAGTGGAATACTTGGGGGAGAGATGCATACCTGAAAACCCAGAATAAAGTCTTGTTTTTGTTGTATGATATCTGGGAGAAATTACGTTTAGAGCTAAGTATTATCAGACAGTGGGCGAACTAGAACTTGTGTCTCCTGTTGGTATCTGTGTACTAAGTCATAAGGGTGTTCTTAGCCTGCTCTGTTATATGACTTTGCCCTCTCATTATACATGAGAAGAACCAGAGACAGGAAAGATGACTGCTGATGGCAGGACACAAATGTTGTCTGTGCACTTCACTCCAGGCTGGTGAGCTGCATGCAAGTTTCACTGTTTTCCTGTCCAATTTCTTTTATTTATTTGCCTTTGCCTTGGTGTTTGCCTGGAACTATAGACAGCTTTGAGCTGCCATGCGGGTGCTGGGAATTGAACCCCGGTCCTCTGGAAGAGCAGTCAGTGCTCTTAACTGCTGAGCCATCAGCAAAGTCCAAAGTTGAGTCAGGCAGTGGTGGCAGTGGTGGTACACATCTTTAATCTCAGCACTGAAGAGGCACAGGCAGATGATGTCTGTGAGTTTGAGGCCAGCTTGGTCTACAGAGTGAGTTCCAGGACAACCAATGCTGTTAAACGTAGAAACCTTGAAAAACAGAAACGAAAAGGCAAAACCAAAAAAAAAAAAAAGTTCAAAGTTGAAAGTCTCTTCTGAGACTCATGACAATCTCTTCACTATAACCCTTTGTAAAGTCAAAATCAAAAAGCAGATCATATACTCCCGGCATATAATGTGTCAAAATATACGTTACCATTCCAAAGGGGAGGAAAGGGAGTTTAGTGAGGAAACACCGAGCCAGGGCAAGACTGAAAACCAGCAGGGCAAACTTGAAACCCTGTGTTTCCACGTCTGATATCAAAGCACTCTTCAGATGTCTTACTCCCTTCAGCTTTGTTGACTGCAACACACTTCTGGTTTCACACTGTCTCCAGCTTTCCTCACGTACCCCACAACTCTGGCATCTCTAACATCTCGGTGTCTACAAGGCAAAACTTCATGTGTTGGCCTCCCTGAGCCCTTATGCAAGACACCCCTGACACATGCCTGGCCTCAGCAGCTTTCCTTAGCCATGAAGAGAGATTTCACAACTCCTTTCTTGAATTCTTTACTCTAAAGCCAGAAACAAGTGATTGAAGCTGCTATGTTCTACTGCTTCCTGGGGCTGGAACATGCCCCCTCATTCAGTTACTTCCTCACCAGTTTCCTATTGTGGATGATTTCCTTCACTGCCTAGGCTTTTCTTTAATTCTTTAATACAATTGAAAACTTAGCTGGGCGGGGTCTTGCCCTGAGGTCACCACTCCTTTTATTCTATTTAGCATCAAGATTTTTTAAAAACTTTCCCTTTTTGATCAGTGGATTTAGCTTCATTATACCTCCTAGTGCTCCTTTTCTCCACAGACCAGACATTTTTAATTTTCCCCTTGGTTAGCTTTCTTCTTTTATTTATAGATCTGGATAAGAGTGACCATGAATAAACACATAACACAGTCAGTCCTAGGCTGACTTGAAATCTTCCCTGCCAGCACCAATATCCAGAACTTTTCAATTTAGTCTCAGGCAGAGTTTTTTAGACAGGCAGAAAGCAGACACGTTCTTCACCAGAATATCACAAGAATAGTCTAAGCCACTTACTAACATTCTCCTGTGAAACCTCTTGAGCTGAGCCATCATAGTCTGCATTGCTCTCAGAGATGCTGTCTTTTCATGCTTGTACTAGTAGCAATGCCTAAGGTATTCAACTGCTTTCCCGATTCAGTCTACATTCTGCAATCAGGAAGCATGATCGGGCTATCATGACAATATCTCCTGGTACCAACTTCTGTTTTAGTCAGTTTTCCGTTGCTATGAGCAGTGGCAACTCTTATGACCCAATACAAGCACCAACAAAAACCCACCTGTTGAACATCTAAGCATGATATTTGGGGGCTGGAGAGATGACTCAGTGATTCAGAACACCAGCTGCTCTTGCAGAGGTACATTTGCTCTCTAGCACCCACGTGGTGGCTTACAACAGGCTACAACTTCTGTTCTAAGGGATCTAATGCCTTTTCTGGCCTCTGGTTGTTTCTCCATACATGTGATTCATATTCATACAAATAAAAACCAAAACTTAAGAGACTTTGTTTTCCTTTAATAGTAGATGTTGAGATTAGAAAAGGAAATAGAAAAAGGGGTTAGAAATTAAAAACAACAACAAAAACCCCCAAGCAACAACAACAAAAAACCAAGCTGGCTGCTCTTCTAAGGATGAGTTCAGTTTCTGACAATCTATCGTCCTCTAGTGGCCTGTATGGGTACTGTGTGCATGTGGTGCATAGACATAAATGCAAACAAACAGCAATACACTTAAAAATAGAAATAAATATTTTTTTAAATGTTTTTTTTTAACTTTCTTTCTTTCTTTCTTTCTTTATTTATTTATTTATTTGCCTTGGTGTTTGCCTGGAACTACAGACAGTTGTTAGCTGCCATGTGGGTGCTGGGAATTGAACCCGGGTCCATCTGGAAGAGCAGACGGTGCTCTTAACCGCTGAGCCATCTCTCCAGCCCCCAGAAATAAATATTTTAAGAAATAAATGAAAATGAGTGAATAATATGAGAAAACTTGGTATAGTGAAAAGAAGATATATGAATAGAGGGATTAAAAATAGGAAAGACTAGTTAAGAAGCAACATGTTCATTATGGACAGAACACAGGGTAGGTGCTCTTATCTCATTTCAAAACCATGAATGAGGGTGCTGAGCCCTTCCTTACAGATGAAGGAAGGTACCTGCCCTGGAGGTAGGGCTCTGCTAACAATAGCCAGGAGCCACTTCAAAGTAGATTTCTTTTCACTTCTTTCTCACAAATTTTCTGTTTTCTAAAGATTCTTATCCTGTGTTTTATTGAACTAATTCTACTTGGTTCTATAATTTAAAAAACCAGGAACCAGATATTGGGGAAAAGCTGAAAGATAAGAGAGACAGAGGAACAAGCCTCAGCCACTTCTCACCCAGCCAGCTCCTCAGACCTGTCTTCCTGAACCTTCAGACTGAATGTCTCCCAGTCCTCAGCCAAAAGTAAAGGGAAATGCAGAGGAAGAGCTGAACCCCTCCTACCTTATCTTTCTTTCTTTGCCCAGCTTTCTTACTTCCTGTTCAACTTTGCTAGTGCAAGGATTAAAGGCTGGAAGCATAGGCATGGGATCTCAAATGCTGGGATTAGAGATGTGTGCCACCACTGTCTGGCTCTGTTTGGCCTTGAACTCACAGAGATCCAGAAGGATTTCTGCCAACCCAGTCCTGGGATTAAAGATATGAGTCACCACTCCCTGACCTTTATGGCTAACTCTGTGGATGCCTCTACTCTATTCTTCGATTTTTCAGGCAAACTTTATTAGATATGCACTATATCACCACAATGTTTACTGTGTTTTGTTTTGTTTGTGTATGTTAAAAGATGAGCAGAAGAGGGGAATGGAGAGATGGCTCAGAGGTTAAGAGCACTGGCTGCTCTTCCAGAGGTCATGAGTTCAAGTCCCAGCAACCACATGGTGGCTCACAACCATCTGTGTTGAGATTGGATGCCGTCTTCTGGTGTGCAGACATACATGCAAATATAGCACTCATATACATAAAATAAAAAAACAGTCATTAAAAATAGATGAGCAGAAGAAGAGAAGAAATAAAACTTCATTCTAAATTTGTGTCAGACAATAAGATTATCTATTGAATGAAATGAGATAAATGACTGGAGATCTGCTAGCATTTGTTTCTTTGGCCTATCCAAGGTGAATGAGAATGAGTTAGTCATAGATCCCTATCAGACAGAACTGTGAACTTCTGACACACTATTGCCAGTAACTGGCAGATACCCACAATAAACCCTGTTATCTATTTTATTTTGTGCATCTTCTTAGGTCAGGTAATACACTATAATTTAATCTGTTGCTTATTTTTAAAAAGTAACACTGTGACAATGAAAACACTTCTAGTAAGAGAAAATTATAAGAGATGAATTTCTGGGGAAAATTTGTTTGTTTTTAAAGACAGAGTTTCTCTGTAGCCCTGGCTGCCCTGGAACTCACTCCGTGAAACAGGTTGGCCTCAAACTCAAAGAGATCCTCCTGCCTCTGACTCCTGGGTGCTGGGATTAAAAGTATGCACTGCCGCCGCCGCCACCACCACCACCACTGCCCTCTGAGCTGAACATACTAACACCATTATAGTAGTGGTATAAATGAATAAATATTGCAGTAAAGTTACTGGCAGTTATGTGCTCCTGTTGTATGCAGATTTGGGATGGGATTCTACCATATGAATCCTGGATGTTGGACTCCATTGACAGGCTTGGTGGCAGGTACCTTTACCTACTCAGCTACTTCACTGGCCCTGTGAAAGCCTTTCTAACATTGATATTCTTGGAGTATTTGCTATTATCATAATGGCCTTTCTCATGTTATTATAGATGTGGGTAAATTCTGAGAGTCTGTCTTCACTGTCTGGGGTTGAGCTTTAAATACATCTCATTATCCTAAGATGCAAATCTGATTGCTTTCAAGTTCTTGAGGTCTATGGGTGTCATTTGGACTTGATTTTGAGTTATGGTACCCTGAAAATTCCTCATCCCTCTTCATCTTTGCTTAAGGCTCCTGCTCCAAAGAGCACACTCATTCCCGTCATCCCCATCACCAAGTCAACAGGCTCTCGGTTCCGGAACAGCGTGGAAGGACTGAACCAGGAGATCGAGATCATAATTAAGGAAACGGGGGAGAAGGAAGAGCAACTTATTGTAAGTAGTCTTTATCCTCAAAGCGGCCTTGCTGTTAGTTCCAGAGCACTGAAACAGTCGCCATTTTGTTGTCAGTATTTAGGGTTCTTCTTGAGAGAATGAAAATTTAACTTTTACAGAAAATAAACTATGACCATGAAAGTGATTGAAGAATTTGAATTTCTTTGCATTTCACAGAATGAACTGGCCTGACTTAGGTTTAGATCATCTAACGGAAAGTTTTTCTTTTAATCTTACAAAGTACAAATGAGTAATATCCTCTTTATTTGCTATAGCAAATTTAAGTTACAGTTTTATGGAGGGTGGGCCAGTTGTTACTAAGGAGGAGCCTTCCTGCTATGGGATTGTCAGGACTGTGTGGTTTGAATTGCCAGGCTGAATCTTTATGAAATGCACTTAGAAATGATCTACTTAGCCATTTTAGACAGGAAAACAAAACAAAACAAAAAAACCCCACTATTTAAACTTAAAAAAAATGTATCTATCACAGTATATTTTTCTCAACATTTGTTTATTTAGTGATGGGGGACTTAGTTTGAAGAAATACCTTACTGTTTTGGAGCATTATTTTAACTGTATAAAGATGTGCTGCGTTCTTTTTTTTTTTTTTTTTTTTTTTAATGTTACATTTGTTTAGCTATGCGAAGCTGTATTACTTTACTTGTGTAAAACACCTGATTGGTCTATAAAAGAGCTGAACAGCCAAATAGCTAGACAGGATGAAGGATAGGCAAGGCTACTAGGCAGAGAATAAATCAGAGGAAAAATCTAGAATAATAGAATATATTGAGAATGAAGAAAAGGAGAAGACGATGCCAGGTGCCAGCCACCCAGCAAGCCACAGAGTAAGACAAAAAGGTACATAGAATAAAGAACAATAAAATCCCAGAGGCAAAACATAGTTAAAGAGAAACAGGATAATTTAAATTAGAAAAACTGGCTAGAAGCAAGCCAAACTAAGACCAGGCATTCCTAAATAAGAATAAGCCTCTATGTATTTATTTAGGAACTGGGTGGTAGACCCCCAGAGAGTAAAAAAAAAAAAAAAAAAAAACAAGTACACTTCACAGATAATATGAAATTCTCCCCTTGAAGGTGAAAACATCTGGATGTGGTGGGTCCCCTATGGCCCCAGTTCTGAGGTCTCTAGCTGGCTTGTGTAATTGCAATTCTATCTCAAACAAACAAACAGATAAAATCTTGATTTAGATTTGAAAATACATAACTCTCCCATCACTGACCTTCATACTGCAGGATGGAGTATGCTTTCCCTGACTGATTAGAACTAGGTAAACCAAAGTTGTAGAGGGGCTGGTTTGCCTGCTAAATGAGCCACATAGGATTTTCCGAGTGTCTCCTTGATCTCACCCTATAATTAGAAATGTTGATTAACCTTTCACTCATTGGGAAGGCTTCTTGGGGGGAAATGGAGGGGGATAGGCAGGGAGAGCACAGGAACCTATAGGCCCACCTAGTGTTGCTAATTCTCATTTTTACCTTTGCCTCAACTAGGAACCTGTGGTACACCTTAGTAATTTTAGAGGTAACAGTACATGACATCATTCAGTACAATACACTGATGCAGCAAACAATGACCTCTTGTGTGCCATGTCCTGAGAAGACAAATATGTCACAGCAGGTTATGCATGGAAGCCACTAATGAAAAAGGCCCAGTAATAGATGGGTGGATGCTTGCTTCTTTATTTCTAAAATGTTGTTTTCCTTTGTAGCCCTGATGTCTTGAGAATCGGAACCCTCCTGTTTTGGCCTCCCATGTGCTATGAATACAGATTTGTGGCTTATAATTTGATTGTGAATTTCTGACCACAGAAGAATGTTGGCATTGGGTATATTGATGGTAAATTTCAAAATCAATAGTGTAAACATCTATTTTATAAATTTTGTAACAGCCACAAGATATTCCAGATGGTCATCGTGCACCTCCGCCCCTCGGTCAGAGGAGCAGCAGCACTCGCAGCATTGACACACAGACCCCCGGGGGGGCCGACAAGGGGAGCAACAACAGCAGCCGCTCTCAGTCTGTGTCTCCCACATCCTTCCTCACCATCTCCAATGAGGGCAGTGAGGAGAGTCCCTGTTCAGCTGATGACCTGCTCGCTGATCCTAGGGATAAAGGTATTATGGGTAAAGTGGCAATGGTGGTCGATGATGGAATACCTCCTGTTTGATTATAATCTTTTGTTCATTATCTATAAGGCATACATGTCTGAGGAATGGCGTCAGCAGGAGTTCAGAACAGTTGGAGCGCAGTGTATCTTTGCTGAGGTGCTGGGATGCTGGTCTAGTTAAGGCTTTTCTTTGTACTTTTATTTTGCAGCATTTATGGTGAATATGGCTTCCTTACTAGTGTGTAGCCCAGTGGTTCTCAGCCTTCCTAGTGCTGCAACCCCTTAATACAGTTCTTCATGCTGTGATGACTCCCAACCATACAGTTATTTTTGTTGCTACCTCATAACTGTAATTTGCTACTGTCATGAATTGTAATGTTAATATTTTTGGAGATAGAAGTTTATCAAGGGTCACAACCCATAGGTTAAGAACTGCTGGTCTAGATAATCATTTTCCTGAAAAGCACTTTATTCTTGGTCATTTGACTAGCTGAAATTTTATTACCTTAATATTTCTTAATTAAATGTGTAGTCTTCAGTTTAGTGCTTCTTAGGATCCTTCTAGCAAGGATTAACTTGCTTTATCTCAAGGTAAGAGGAGTGTTCACAGGAAACTTTCAGTCAAAGGTTGGAGGGTACTGGGCTGGAAAGGTGGTCCCCTGCCTGGTTAAGAGCACTTACTCCTGCAGAGGACCATGATTTAGTCCCCAGCACCCAAGTCAAGTTGTTCATATCCATCTACAACTCCAGTTGCAGGAGACTCTTCTGGTTTCTGCAGGTACTGCATACATGAGGTATACATGCAAACAAGTGGGCGACACATACATGGGAGGAATTTAAAAGTTTTTTTAAAGGTTAGGGGTACTATACAGTAAAAATAACCTAAAATGAGAAGCAATTTGAATATTAAGTACAAAAATCTTACCTTTTAAAAGAAATATGGGGGGGGGCATGCCTTTAATCCCAGCAGTTGGGAGGTAGAGGCAAGTGGGTCTCCAGTCTCCGGGCTACACAGAGAAACCCTGTCTTGAAAAACCAAAAGAAAAAAAGAAATATTTTTGATCTGCCTATATCAGAACAGTACATTGTATCAGCCTAACCATAGTAGTTGTATATTCTTAAAAGGAATGTTATGACATTAATTTGTAAATTTCCTGCTCGGTTCTTTAGTGATATATTTAGAGCCTTCTTCATGTTGTCTTCACTATCAGTCACCTCAGCATTTGAATCTGACAACAGCCAAACTTTGAAGCAGGGCTTCTTAGAGGTTTTGCACTTAGGCCTTTCCCTGAGATAATATTGAGATAATATTTTATAGGTATATAAAAGAGGTATACAAATCAAGCATTAACTATTAGTAAATCATAAATTTACTTTTAAACAATTGTTTGTTTGTATCTTCCAACCATGTACAAAGGCAGGCATAATAATGTCTGTAGCCTGAACACTAGCAGGACAGAGATACATGGGCGTCTATGCCAGCCGGCCAGTCAGGCAAAAATGGCAAGCTCTAGATCCATTGAGAAACCCTGTCTCAAGTAAGGCAGGCTAGTTTCAGCAAGTAAAAGCACAAGCCCAGCCTTTGAGTCCTATTGTGAAAGAGAGCTGAGTCCACAGAGTTGCCCTCATTTTCACATTGTGCTGTGGCACACACATTGCCTGAATGTATGGGTCACATACTAATAATAAGTAAAGCTATTTAAAAAGAGCAACAAAAACTCTCGGGCTGGGCTTGATGATAGCACATGCCTTTAATCCTAGCATTGGAGATGCAGAAAGTGTTTCAAAACACTTTTAAAAATTAAAGTAGGGGCTGGAGAGATGGCTCAGCGGTTAAGAGCACCGTCTGCTCTTCCAGAGGACCCGGGTTCGATTCCCAGCACCCACATGGCAGCTAACAACTGTCTGTAGTTCCAGTTCCAGGCAAACACCAAGGCAAATAAATAAATAAAGTTTAAAAAAAAAAAATTAAAGTAATGCTCAATAATGAAAGACATTTGACATGCATATATTTGGGCATGAGTACGTGTACCACTTACACCCAAATATACACATTTAGATAAAAAACAATTAAATATTGGGTCTAAGAAGATGGTTCAGTTGATAAGCACCTAGTATGCAAACATGAAGACCCAATTTGGATCCACAGCACCCATGTAAAAGGCCACTATTAGCATGTACATTTACATCACACATGTATGTGTATGCAAGGATTCAGTCTTGCTGAATTTTTTCAGTTGAAGATGATATAGTATCTCCAGCATTTTTGGGAAGTGATTGGCATTCTGAGTATATAATTGTCTATTTTATAAATTCTATTTGATATATAAAAAAAACCTGGAGCCAGATATAGTGGGAAAGCTGAAATATCAGAGATACAGAGAAGTAAGCCACAGCCACTTCTCACCAAGCCAACTCCTCAGCTGAAAAGGGTAGGTCCGTCTCCATGAATCCTCAGACTGCATCCTCTGAGTTCTCAGCTGAAAAGGATTGGCTCCTCAGCCAAGCATATGTACCAGATGTATGTGCTCCTGTGGTTTCTCTGTACTGAGAGGATTACCATAGCAACAGCACATCATCAGTAGGGTAAAACTAACCTGTCTCACGACAGTCTAAACCCAGCTCATGTTCCCTCTTAGTGGGCAAACAATCAAATGCTTGATGAATTCTGCTTCACAATGATAGATAGGAAGAGCCAACACTGAAGAATCAAAAAGCAACGTTGTTATGAATGCTTGGCCAGCACAAGACAGTTATCCCTGTGATAACTCTTCTGACACCTCCTGCTTAGAACCCAAAAGGTCAGAAGGATCGTGAGGCCCCGCTTTCATGGTCTGTATTTGTACTGAAAATCAAGATCAGGTGAGCTTTTGCCCTTCTGCTCCACAGGAGGTTTCTGTCCTCCCTGAGCTCGCCTTAGCATACCTGACTTATTGTTTTGACAGGTGTACCACCCCAGTCAAACTCGCCACCTGGTACTGTCCCCAGAATGGGTCTCAGGTCACTGATGGGCACTTGGAACCAGAAGCATGAGCCCCTTAGGGCTCGCTTTCCTCCACCCCCTCCAGCCACACTGAGTCAGTGAAAAATGCTAAGGCTATGGTCACCACTCCCTGACCTTCATGGCTTGGCTCTGTGGGTGGCTCTGTCCTCTTATTAAATATACATTATATCATAATTGTCAATGCTGAGAATGCTGCTTTGCATAGTATTCAGTAGTAGAAGTATGTGTATGGCTACAGTTTCTCAGAAATTGTTGAAGTTTCGTCCTAATCTTGAACTAATGTCATTTAATTTTTTTTTAAATAAAACTGAATTCAGAGATACGGACATCAATTTTTAAACACAGTGCTTAAAGATAAAATCTCAAATATCAGGTCCTGAAGAATTGTAAGAAAACATTTATAAGCATCTTTCTTTTCCACAGTAAAAACACTAGTTTCTAACTTGCAGTCTTGAATCTCAGTGGAGGGTTTATGGGTTTGTGTGGAGTGATGGCATGCGCAGTGCAGTGTTTATGTGCTTTGCTCCAAGCCCCAGCTGCAGTGAAGGTGTACTGTGTGTAGCAGGGTCAGGCACCTGGGATTTCTTATGGGTTTGAGTTAGAGTTGTTATGCACTGTGAAGCCTTTGATTCTTGTAAACCCACATTCAGTTATGGGATACCATATGAGGTCACAACCCATAGTTTAAGAAGCTACGTTACAAAGCAGGCTGTGGTGGCATACAACTATAATCTCAACACTCAGATGTAGAAGATAGGAGCTGTTCATGGCCTTCTTTGGATATATTGTGAGTTCAAATCCAGTCTGAACTGTATGAGACTCTGTTTCAAGAAACAAAACAAAACAAAAAGCAGGCTGGGTTCTAAGTTGCAGTTGTAGACTGTTGCTAATTAGACTTCTTAAAAAATTTTGTTAAACTGGGTGGTGGTGGTACCATCAGGACTCAGGAGGCAGAGGCAGGCTGATCTCTGTGAATATGAGGCCAGCCTGGGCTACAGAGCTAGTTCCAGGACAGCTAGGACTATTTCACAGAAACTCCAAAAACAAACAAATTTAGATTTTTGTGTTGGATGGATAATAGCTGTTAAAATCTGCCCCTTGGTTTCCCAGCCTTTCAGCTTTTCCTGTTCTGGGAATAATTACATTTCCTGGGTATCTCTGATTTTTAAAGGAATGACTGATGGCGCCTGTGAAATTTTTTTTATTAAAAAATAGAGTCATAGCACTATTTCCAGTAGGAAATTTATAGTTTAGCTGACAGATTAGAAGTTTTAGAACACTTACATAACATAACAAGAAATTTAAATGACTATAGTATTTAAACTAAGGATATTAGCAAGTGTCAGTAATGAAATGGTCCCTTTGGTGTGAATTGAGAATGATTTCAGAAAAGACAAGGTCAGTTTATGGAGAGCTTTAGAAAAATGAGTATAATTTATTTTTTATAAGTGATAGAAGCTTGTGGACAGAAGGAAGTATTTGGTGTGCTCAGCTTTAACTTTGAGCAGAGACCAGCAGAAAACAGCAAGGCGAGACTAAAATTTGCAGGCCAGGCCAAGAGTTTTAATAGCAAGCAACCATTGAAGAATCATTTCAAATACAAGTGCTGGGTAGAATAGATATTGTTTGAGTGTATTTGCAGAGTACATGGGATATAAATAAGGCAGCCAGATAAGTGTGTGTGCAGTCCAAGGATTGAGTGATACAGACATACAAAAGGACCATCCTAAGTAGAAAACCAGGACTACGGTGGATGTTGTGGTGATGTTAGTGAAGAAAGCACTGCCCTGCTGTCAAGTAGTTACTGTGCAAATGGCCAGGCATATTAATCATGGTATCATGGTGCATTTTATAATAGTAGTTTTAATAATTTAATGCCTTTTTTTATTTTTTTTTACAGAGAATGGAAACAACTCTCCTTTGCCAAAATATGCAACCTCACCAAAACCTAATAACAGTTACATGTTCAAAAGGGAACCTCCAGAGGGCTGTGAAAGGGTCAAAGTCTTTGAGGAGTGCTCGTAAGTACCACATGTAAACACATACACACTTAGGTTAATTAGAATCTTCAAACAAATTGAAAGAGCAGTGTGTCTATTACAGATCTGCTACTCAGATTACATAAGTGTTGGTATTTATTCTGAAGTTTGCTGAAAATAGCTTCAGAATTCCAATAACCCAGGTGTCATCATACTACATAGTAATACTTAGTATCCACTAACATCCAGTTATTCCGAGGTCCTCAGCTGTCGCATGAGCATTGTCCTTATTTCTGTCTTTCTGTGTTTGTGGGTGTGAGGAGTGAGAGCTCTTTCTTGCTGTGTGGGTCCTGAGGGCCCAGCTCAGCTTGTAAGGCCTGGCTGAGCCATCTCAGCAGCCTACCTAGAGTATCTTCTCTGATTTTTTTCCTCTGTATTCAGTCAGGTTCACATAGTAGGTATAGCATCTATTTACGTAAGGTGAAGTACATATTTTACTCAGTGTGGTTGTTTCAAAGACTATGTAGCCCTTGGGTTTTGCCTACTTTTGGTCTCCAGTGATTTCATACTTTTGAAATACTTTATCTGCCAGTATACTTTGGCAGTCACATTACTATGAGAAGATAATATAATAAGCGGCAGACTTTTTCTGCATAGTACCAAGGGAATTGAACTGAGAACTTCCCTCACCATGTTACATAAGTAATCTATCCATGGGCTGTTCTTCTGATTCCTAGAAGCAGAATTTTATTTATTTTTATTATTTTTTATGTATATAAATGTTATATCTGAACAAGTTGGTTGCCAGGTGCCCACAGAGGTCAGAAGAAAAGGGGTGAGTCCCGTTAAACTGGAGTTAACAGAAGATGTTAAGCCAATATATAGGTGCTGGGAATTGAGCCTGTGTTCTTATAATAAACCTGTGCTTTTAATGGCTTAGGCAGCCTTCTAGCCCCAAGAAGCAGAATTTTAAACTAGCAGCTCTTGGTATTTGACCTCTTCCCCTCTGGTGTCTAAACTACTCTTTTTCCATCTCCTTCTGCCTCCCCAGTACTGGGATTAAAGGCATGCACGATCATCCCCAGCTTATACTTTCTTTTTTATAGCCAAATAAAATGCTACAGTTTATGTATACTACATTCTCTTTATTCATTTATCAATCTAAGCCGAAGCATCACTATTGAAGTATTTCTCTGCTATGCTAGCTTAGAGTCCTCCAAGTATATACTCAGAAGCAGTAGAGCTGGTCATGAGTAGTTAGGTTTTAGTTCTTTGAGGAATCTCTACACTGATCTATTGTGGCTCCATTAACTTCCCTTCCCACCATCCCTGGGTAAAAGTCTGTGTGGCCTGGCCTCTTGGCCAGTATTCATTTGTTTTTTAGGGAATGAACTTTCTGACTGGAGTCAAATAGAATATCAGTGTAGTTTTGATTGTCATTTCCACGAGGGCTTTTAAACTCCTGTCATTTTTAAAATGTATTTTCCAGATTTAGAACTTTACAAAAGGTGGGGTGCTCTTCCTCCTCCTCCTTCTCCTCTTTCTTTTCTTTTTATAAGAATACTTACATGCGGGCTGGAGAGATGGCTCAGGGGTTAAGAGCACTGACTGTTCTTCCAGAGGTCCTGAGTTCAATTCCCAGCAAAACCACATGGTGGCTCACAACCATCTATGATGAGGTCTGGCGCCCTCTTCTGTAAAACTGTATGCATAATAAATAAATAAATCAAAAAAAATTAAAAAAAAGAATACTTACATGCTGGGCCTTTAATCCCAGCACTTGGGAGGCAGAGGCCGGCAGATCTCTGTGAGTTTGAGACCAGCCTGGTTTACAGAGCAAGTTCTAGGACAGTCAGAGCCACACAGTGAAATCCTGTCTCAAACTCAAATAAAACAAAGACTATGATTCTTTGATAATCTCATTTTTATAGACAGTATGCTTCACAATAAACTGAAGTAAGCTTTCTGTTATTTTTATTTTACGTTTACCTTATATTTCTCTGAAAATCTTAATAATTAGCTCAGAAAAATGTCTGAGAAATTTTTAATTATTTTTGAAAAATTGGGTTGTGGAAGTACATGCTTTAAACCTGGCACTGTAGAGCAGAGGCAGAGTTAGGTAGATCTGTGTGTGTTATAGGTTAGCCTGGTCTACAGAACAAGATCCAGAACAGCCAGAGCTACATGGTAAGACTCTTTCTGGAACAAAACAATAACAAAGCCCAGAACAAACAAGCAAAAAGAAAGAAAAGAAAAAAAAAAAACAAAACCTTTGTTCATGAAGATGTAGGCCTACAAAGGATGTAATTTATTAAAAACAAAACCAGACTTAATTTTTTTGCCATCTCTTCAGAATCTTGCAAAAATCTTGTTGAAGACAAATTTGTCTCTCTGCATGTGCGTTTTCTTTTGCTTTAGGAAATCCATATCTTACTATTTTTTTAAATTTGATTATATTTTAAAAATGGTAAGTTATTTCCAGTATTCAGTGACTTACAGTAGTGGGTTGTCTGTTTTGTATCCAGGCCAAAACAACTTCATGAAATTCCAGCCTTTTATTGTCCTGACAAAAACAAGGTGAATTTCATTCCTAAAAGTGGTTCTGCTTTCTGCCTCGTGAGTATCCTGAAGCCGCTTCTTCCTACACCAGATCTTACCCTCAAGGGCTCTGGTCACAGCCTGACAGTCACCACTGGTATGACCACCACTCTTCTTCAGCCCATCTCCATGGCCTCCCTGTCTGCAAACACAGAGCAAGACAGGGTGTCTCGAGGAACCAGTACAGTCCTACCATCGGCCTCCCTCCATGCACCACCAGAACCAATTGAGGAAGCTGAAGGATAGGTCCCAGATCGTGTGCTGGTTCCTGGGAACTGAGAACCCCTGCAGATCACATGACTGTGACGGTATCGTGTCCTCCTGGTTGGCTGTGAAGTGCTTTGGCTTTCCAGTGATGTGTGACAAGGAGGCTACTGGAAGAATGCATCCCCTGTGAGTGCTCTGCCCTACGCATGAAGGCCACCAACAGTGCTTCGCCTACTTGTCCTTGAAGCACTGGCTGAAACATGGAAGGTCGCTTTACTTTTGGAGGAACAAAATTACATTTTCATTTGTTTTCAAATTAGACTTGTTTAAAAACAAAACAAACATAAAATCTAATCCCTGCAAACATGATTTCTGAAGGGAGATGTGATTGATGCTGCAAGAAAACCATCTTTTATATGAAAATGACTATTTTATAATACCACTGTTAAATTTTCTGAAAGTAGCAAACAGGATGTTCAAAAGATTCTTTGGTGGCCTCTGTTTCTTCTTTCCCTTTTCTAGATGTTGTTTTTCTCAGCTGTTTTCAGCTTTGGGACCAAAGGGATTATTGACATTCCCCCAGCAATGTCAATCTCATGACTATGTTCTTCTCCCAAAAAAGAATTGATAGGTAAATGCATTGAACCAAGTATATATAAAAAGATAAAAAGCAATATTCGTACATTATGTGATTTATGTTTTTTGATGTCAAAAGTTTGTGCTTTGGGTGAAGTATTTGTAAAACTGCTGTTTTCTGCACTATCCTGCTCACATCTCAATGTGTGGTCAGAAAAGTGACAGTCTGAAGACAGGTGCTTTGATAGTCAGTGAGCCTAAGAACCTGAAGCGTGGCTTGTTAGCTAGGGGTGCGGCGCTCGCTGCTTTTCTGTGAACTGTGTGTCACGTGGTCGCCCTCCTTCGCTGGGTATCATTCTACCTTAAATCATCACTGTATCATAGCCCCAAGAGACCCTGAAATGGCTGTGCATGGATTTCCTCCTTTGCTTTCGTGGTGGTGTTGTCTTGTGGATTTGGTCAGGGTTCGTAGTTTGCGGAGTGTAATCCATTGAGTAGCAAGGGTAGCGGAAGAATCCTGAGGACTGACTTTTTCTTTGTGGTGGTTGGCATTGAGATTTGTCGCCTACAGATTTTGCCAGTTTCTTCTCCAACATTCTACACACTGGGGGAAATAGACAAGAGGTTTGGGGCTTAAACAGCCACCTGTGGAAAATTCATACAGTTTTGGACTTGGGCTCATCCGATAACCACTGCCAATGCCCTGTGACTATTTCATTTCAAGGTGTGTGGTAATAAAACTAACGCACCGCTCTTTGGAAGTGAATTCCATCGGTGTTGGTAAAGCATTGTGTTAATACTGTCACACCCTAACCTACGCTGCTACATACAACAAAGTTTTAAAGCCTGCAAGAGTGGACCACCACTTGGAAGGCTAATTCTACCCACTGGTCCATTCCAACAAGACCTCTAGGTACTAGCAGGGCATTCCTGCCAGGATTAGTTACCTTAGCTGTCTGGGCACTTTAATGTAGGCTCTACTTAATTTTAAATGAGGATATTTTAGGTTAACCAGATAAATTTGAACATCTATGTGAATCTATCAGTTTTTGGTTGGGAAGACTGATAAATTTTGGTCCTTTTGCCATCCAAAGCTTAATTTCCTGGGCATTAGTAAATTGTTGCATCTAAGTCAGTAAAAACATCAGTTGTTTGGGGGGTAGACTTTTTGGTTGAGTGGGTGTTTTTTTGTTTTGTTTTGGTTGGTTGGTTTGTGGTTTTTGTTTTTTTTTTTTAGTTTGGGGGCGTGTACCTTAAATTTTTTTCTGCCTTGTCAGGCTTTTTGACTTTACTTTTTTTTTTTTTTTTTTTTTTTTTTTTTTTTTTTTTTTTTTTTTTTTTTTTTTTTTTTTTTTTTTTTTTTATTTATTTATTTGCCTTGGTGTTTGCCTGGAACTGGAACTACAGACAGTTGTTAGCTGCCATGTGGGTGCTGGGAATTGAACCCGGGTCCTCTGGAAGAGCAGATGGTGCTCTTAACCGCTGAGCCATCTCTCCAGCCCCTTGACTTTACTTTTTTATCAGTATCAGAAGTACAGAAGAAAGGCATGTGACAGTCAGTTGAGTTGATCTGAAGGAAGAAGTGGGTGTTTAAAAGCAATGGGTTTTGTTGTTGTTGTTGTTGTTTAATTTTGTTTTTGAGACAGGCTCTTATGTAGTCCTAGCTGGCCTGGAACTTGCTATGTGGACCCTGCTGGCCTGGAACTCAGATTTACCAACCTGTGCTTCCCAAACACTAAGATTAAAGGCATGCTCCACCACCCCCTGCTTGTCACTTTTTTAATCTTGTGGGTTGTCCCCCACTTGAATTCTATTAAATTTGTGTTTTGTTTGTTTTTTCTTTGCTGCACACCTCCTCTGCTCTCGTTTTACAATAGTGTTACTCTGTAGTAGATTTCTCCCTGTTGTGTTGGACTTGCTGGACAGATGGACTTCTCTACAGTTGCAGATGTCCTTAATATGGGGACAGGTCTCAGGCCAGTCTGCTCTTAGAACTTTAGTCTGAGGTTTGGCTGGAAGAAGATTGTGAATTTTTAAGTAAATGAATTGTACAGTGACCAAACCGTTGAGTTTTGGAGAAATAGAGCCTGAGATCTGAAGGGAAAAAAAAAAAAAAAAAGGTCTAGGTGAAAAACAACTCTCAACTGCCAGAGCCAAAGGGCTAATTTTTAAGCATATGAGCTTTATTGAAGTCTTAAAATGTTTTAACCATAGGTTCACCTAGCTATTTTATTTAACTCTTAATTCCCAGGTGATTGGTTTTAAAAATGGGTCTACTCTTAGTAGAGTGGGTATGATTATACTTACAAACCATACTCCATAATTATGGTTATTCTGTAGAAACTGTACAGCAGTAGAGTAGCTTCAATGGAAATACAGTTTTTTCCAGTGCTGGGGGTTAAACCCAGGGCCTCGTGCATGCTAAGCAAGTGCTGTCGCTGGCTTATTTCCCCAGTTCCTAATTTAAATTTTAACTAAAGAAAATTACTTCAATTGCAGTAAAAGTGGGCATGTAGTGGCCAAAGGAGCTGTTCCCAGTTGTTTGTCTGTCTTTACCCTCAAGCAGCAGCTTCTGCCCTGTTGTGATAATGTACAGCTTTACTGCCTCTGAGATGGTAAGTCTGCTACTTATCATTGCTGTATGGGCAAAATAGTAGTTTTGCTTTCTTTAGATAATATGGTCTGAATGTCAAAATTCTTTCTATACCAGATTCTTCATTTTGTTTACAGTGTTTCTTAGACCCTAGGACCATAATCAGATCTGCCTCTGAGAAGAAGCTTTTGCTAACTGGGGTCTATCTGGCAACAGGGAAAGGCTGCTTGCTTTTATTTTTATTTTTATTGCTTATATTTTGATTAAAGAAACAGTTGGCTTTTCCTAGAAAAAAGTTTTTTAAAAAACGGCAGAATGTATAGCTTTCTCTGTGTCTGGGATTAGAACTGAGATGTTAAGGCTTTCTTTCAAGTAAACTAAATTCAGATTGTCACTACTAAATTTGTAAAGTTGAGATTCATTACTTAATGTTGGGTTTAGGGTGTGTCAAAACTGGACCAAAATGGCAGTGCTGAATTTGCAAAATAAAGCCAAGATACTAATTGCACTTTAAGGTTTCTGGGCACTCTGCTTTATTAGCGACCCGCAGAGTGGCTCTGAACAATGTTTTGTTTATACAGTCCTGTTGGAGATAATTTATGTTTTTTAAACTCTTCATCTTTGTCTCTGTTGATGTAAATCTTTTTTAATGCAATTTTTTAAAGTTATAACAAAATTCTCCCCCAAAACAGCATTTCCAGCGATGATAAGTATTGTTGTTGTGAACTGTGTTTCTGCAGCCGAGTGCTTTCTGCTGCCTCACAGGGAATAGAACTCCTATGTTCAAATAAAGTCTGTTGTTCTGAGGTTTTCCTGTGTATTTTTATGACTATTACTGCACATTCAAATTTCATTTATTTTTAGCATTTCTAGCCTGATGTAGCATATGTATAGTATATTCTCCTACAAGTTGATAGACAAATACATGTACAACAGACCGTTCTTGGCCACCCCTGCCTGCTCAAGAACTATGCAAAGCAGACATGGCCACACAAGAACACACTGACATGACTCACTTTTAAGCAGCCCACTAATTCCATGTTTGTTGCTGAGTGTTTAGCCGGGACCGTCAGCATTCTGTAGTACATGGCTTTTTCTTTTAATTATTGCAAGACTGTTTAATCTCAGGGGTGTTGAGTCTGCATCTATGATATAGAGCTGGCCAGGTCAGACCAGTGTAGATTGTCATGTAATCATCTACAAGGAGCAGGCATGTTGATAAGTCAAGAAAATAGCTCGACTTGTTAAAGTTATAAAGTACATATTACTGAGTGAGGCATGGCTCACAGTCCCTGCACTTGGAATACTTGTGATACTGTTTCAAAAGATAATAAACTAGAGAGATGACTTAGCTGGTTACTCTTCCAGAGGGCCTGGACTCCCAGCCTCATATCGTCCAGCTTCCAACTGTACTAAAACCTCATGAACCTATTACTGACCTCTTGCTAAAATTCCAGCACTTGCAAGGCAGAAGCAGGTAGATCTTTTGAGTTGCAGTACAGATAGAGCTACACAAAGAAGCCCTGTAGAAGTACAAAACAAACGTACTTGCTTACTTACTCCTGAGTTGTTCATTGTAGCCTCCCATTCATCATGCAGGTCAGGCTGATCTCAAACTCGTGATCCTCCTGCCTCAGCTTCCTGTTTTCAGAATTACAAATGTCTACCTCTATGCCCTAGCTAAATTATTGTTTAAAATTTTCAAATGTAACATGGTATTATTGGGCAATGAATAGCCTTTGTATCTTCTTGGTTCAGTGGTTTTTAAACAATGGTCTAGTCTTGAATTAAATCTGCCTAGCAGAATGGAAAAGTTTTCCTCTAAGGAGACTGTTTTTGTGTTAAGGTTTTTTTCTTCTCCAGTGTAGACAGTTGAGCTCTGGCTTTGTGCATGATCATCACAACAGGAAGCAGGCAGACAGGCATGGCACTGGAGCAGTAGCTAAGAGCTTTTCATCCTGATCTGCAAGCAGAGAGAGCTACTAGGCCTGATAAGGGCTTTTGAAACCTTAAACCCCCACCATGACACACTTCTGATAAGACCACATCTCTTAATCCTTCCCAAACAGTACACTCTGTGGTGTCTAAGAATTTTCATCCAAACCACAGTTGATTTGATTTAGTTCTTCTAAAACATACATTGCAAAAAGATTTGTCATGAATGCTGTGATCATTAAAATCTAGTGTTTGTCTCTAGCTGCCTGGAGCAGCCTTACTGGAGAAGCTTCAGGTTTTCTAGGGGGGAACAAAGCCCTGGATGGGTGGGGCCCAGTTTGGGTGGTAAGTTCTACCACTGCTGCTTAGTGGTCATGGGACTTGGAGTCTGAAGTCCCCTTTTTGAACTTAGACTTCCCCTTGTACAACTAAGGAACTGCTGTCCCTTGAGCTGGGTGTCAAAAGATGAGAGCCAAATATCTTCCTTTCTTTTTTGTCAGGTAATTTTAATCATAAGAAAGACAAGAGGGAGGGGTTGGTCCTGGAAATGGTCTCAAGTTCAGTTTAGCTTCTCAGGTATTCTCGGTATTCACGATCCCCAAACCTGTTGTCAGTCACTAATTGTTACTTCTCTCTTCATGATCTCCCAAAGTAGCAAGGAACTGTTGTGCAGATTTGAAAATTGAAATTAACAAACCCAAGTCATGTCTGGGAAATGTGGATCTGTTTTTGTGCTGTGTCCATATACAGGACCTCCTCTGGAACATGTAGCCTTTCATTACGTACACTGGCAAAGCTGATAAAATCATCTGCCTGCAGTTGTTGGTCTCTGAGCCTTGTCCTCATGGGCTCTGCTGCTATAGCTGTTGGCAGCTTGGTTCAGAGCACCAAAGAAAGGAAACCATTGGGATACCAGTTTATGACCTAAGAAGTTGGTGACACAGTCTCTCTAATTTCTAATTTTGCTGTATCTACAGAAATGAGAAATGTTTTTCTTTAATCTGGGGAGCTTTCCTTTTAGAGAAGTTGAAGATGACTTTCTTCATAGTTGCCATCTTTCCCTTTACATGCTGAGATCCTGAGAGTGCTGCTTGTTTAAGGCTGTTCTGTGGACAGAACAAAGTCTCTTGGGCAATATCCTCAGTATCAAAAAGGCAACAAATCATCTGGGCCTAGTGGTCCACTGCTTTGATCCCAGCACCCTGGAGATAAGCAAGCCAATCTCTGAGTTTGAGGCCAGCCTGGTCTACAGAACAAGTTCTAGGACAGCCAAGGCTACACACACAGGAACCCTGCCTCGAAAAGCCAATTATAAATTATAATAAAAGTTCTGATGTAAGTTCCACCTCACCCCTGGCACTCTATCGTCCATATACCCAAAGAGTCTTGAATGTTCTGGTGCAAGCCACCCCCCTCTCTGCCCAGACCCTGCCCCTCAGAAAGTCCTGCCAAACACAGCTCCTCCCCCAGAGATGTTCAAATTCAAACTGCACCCCAGAAAACAAACAAAAGAAAGTGGCGGTCTACTCCCTGGATGGCTGGAGAATCACCTGGGAGTGCTGTATCCATTAAACTGAGGCTTTTTCTAATTGGGTCTGATTTGGATTGTTGTGTTGGCAGAGAGGCTTATGTGTGCAGAAACTTCAATAAACACTTGAAGATCTTGACTGCTGGCAGTAAGCAGGCCTTTTAGTTTGATTTTGTACTTACTCTTTGGCCAGTAGCTCTTTATGGACACCAGTAAGTGGAGGAGTGTGTCTATGTGAGGGGGAGACTGTGGCACCATCCCTGGTTTCCATCCTCAGAACCACGTGAGTTTTCACTGTATACTTTTCTGCTCAACCTGGACATGGGACATTTAAACAGCCTTTCTGTGAATGTTTTCATGCATCATTTCCAGTACTATTGGAGTAATTAACGTTTGTAGTTTAATTTTCTTCCTATTTTATTGATCCCAAGAGTCATTGGGTGAAGTATATCCCCGCCACTCTGGAAGACAGAAATAACTCAATTTGGCTCTCCTTTCTGTTTTGTTTTATTTATTTTTTTAATTGAGAAAAGGTTTTTTTTCCATATATTTTGACCTCTTTTGACTTACTGGTCTTTTTTTTTTAATTTGCATTTTTGTGTTTTGGGAGGTTTTTTGAGTTTCTCTTGTCTTCAACAAATCAGGCTAAACACCACGACATTTCACAGGTTATTTCTAGATTTTATTTCAAAATCTGATATTTAATCAAACTCATTCTAGAAAGCACATCATTCTCTTCTTGTATCTTAGATTGAGCTCTTTTGTATAAATTGTCATTTTTAAAAATTTTTCAAGGCAGATTTCTCTGTGTAGCCCCAGTTGTCCTGGAACTCACTCTGTAGACCATGCTGGCCTCTACCTCAGAGATCCACCCGGCTGCCTCTGGGATTAAAGGCATGTGCACCACCACACCAGCCATCCTTTTTATTTTAAGGGTCAGTATGTCTCTCACAAAAGGTAGGAGGTTAAGGCCAAAGGTCAACATCATGTGTCTACTTCTGTTGCTCTCCATCTTAAAATTTTATTTATTTGTTTGTTTTTAAAGATTTATTTATTTTGTATGCACATGCCAGAAAAGAGCACCAAATCTCATCACAGATGGTTGTGAGCCGCTATATGGTTACTGGGAATTGAACTGAGGACCTCTGGAAGAACAGCTCGTGCTCCTAACCTCTGAGCCATCTCCAGACCAAGATTTTTATTTTATTTCCAATTTGGGTGTGTGTGTGTGTGTGTGTGTGTGTGTGTGTGTGTGTGTGTGTAGAGACAGATTCTAAAAGAGGGTGTCAGATCTCCCTGAAGCTAGAATTAGAAGCAGTGTGAGCCACCTGGTATGGATGCTGTAAGCCAAACTCAAACAGAAGAAAGGTTCTTGTGTAAGAGCAGGCAATGTGCTTAACCTTAACTCCAGCCCTCTACCGTACTTTTTGAGATGGTGTCTCAGTGAGCCTAGAGCTCGCTAGCTGGACTGGCTAGCCAGTGAGCCCCCAGGATTTGCCATCTCCACACCCAGATGCTGGGGTGACAGGCAGGTTCTTACGCTTGCACAACAATCACTTTGCCCACTGAACCGGCCAGTCCTTGGGGCATCTTCATCAGCTTCTCACAGTCTTCTTACAGTGATCCAGAAGTTAAAAAAAAAAAAAAAATTAAAAAAGGAAAATAGTTGTACTTAGATTGAACACTTGAAAATACAGTGCTTTATACGCCATCTGTGATCTCTATAAAAAGCTCAAAAAGGGGCTGGAGAAATAGCTCAGAGGTTAGGAGCACTGACTGTACTTCCTTCCAGAGGTCCTGAGTTCAATTCCCAGCAACCACATGGTGACTTACCACCATCTATAATGAGATCCGTAGCCTCTTCTATACACTGTATACATGAGCACATTTAAACTTTGTCCTAATGCTGTAAGCCTTGTCTGTCTCTAGATCTATAAGATAGGGAGTGCTGCTGCTGGGCCTGGGGGCTCCCACCTTTAATCCCAGCACTCAGGAGACAGAGGCAGGGAGGTCTCTCTGATCTACAGAGTGAGTTCCAGGTCAGCCAGGGCTACACAGAGCAATCTGTATCGAAAAAACAAAAGGACGGAAATATGAAATATCCAGAGTGAAAGTGGAAATATATTTCCCTTCAATGTGTAAGCTTTGTTAGAATGATATTAGAGCTATTAATGTACAATTAAAAGCCTCAGAAAACACAAATGACACCAGTCTTTTTTTTTTTTTTTTTTTTTTTTTTTTAAGACCTGGTATTTGTGCATCTCTTGAGAAGGCAAATGTGGCTCCCCTGGGGCTTTTCTAATTTCTTTGAATTTTTATCTGCAATAAAGCAAAGCAGAATATAGCTGTTTCCTCCATTCACTATACAAGATGCCCATTCTGACAGAAATGTTCCCAGTCTTTCTTTGGTCAAGATAATCTGTGCCTCCCCAGCAGCCATCTTTCTGGTAAGTACTTATCACCCAGCCTTCCCTTCTTACCATGTTGGTTCAATACAGCAAAATGCCTTTTTCTTTTGTTAATAATTTATTCTTATTTCATTTGCATTAGTGTTTTGCTATGGGTGTCAGGTCCCCTGGAAGTGGAGTTACAGACAGTTGTGAGCTGCCATCTGAGTGCTGGGAATTTAGCCCAGGTCCTCTGGAAGAGCAGTCAGTGTTCTTAACCACTGAGACATCCTCTCTACAGCTCTGCAAAAATGTCTTTATCAACCACCAAATTATTAGTTATTGAGCCTCAACTTACCTTATCATGAGAAAATAGTATAAATAACTGATTATAAGCTATGGACTTGAAGTTGATAAGGCAGTTAACGTGGCTTCCTGATTAAATAGGAAATAAACTATACACTGCACTGAAAGATAACCAAAAACTGAGTAGTGATAGTTGTATGTGTGTGAATTTGTGGTAACTTTGATCTGGGAATAAAAGGCATTGGCCCTTCATTTTCATAGTTAAGGTTTCAGGCTTTGCCTGGGGAGAGCATTGATTTCCTACTCACTGAAGTATCTGTTTATACCAGATAGCAGGCTGCTTCCGAAGCCTGCGAGGAAGATGTAAGTTATTGTTCCTTGAGGTTGATGGAAAACTACCCCCAAATTAAAGAGTGGGCAGGAAAGGATGGGAAGATGGTTGAGTGGCACATCCGTGAGCTATGCTTCCCCAGCTTGCCCAACTGCCACTAAGTAGCCTGCCTTTAGAACTAATTTAGATTAAGAGGTTTACAACTAAACCTCTGCCAGTAGCTTTTGCTTAGTAATCAGATACCATCTCAAGAGTCAGAAGAGAGAGCATTGGCACTCCTTACTTTCTGTGAGTTTCCCCTGTCTGTCAGAAAGCTTTCTGGGGTAAACCATGCGAAGAAATGAGATAATACAGATATAGATATAAAGATGAGGTGTTTGGGACTGTCTCCCTTGTTCAGATAGAAGTTTCTGGAGGTTCCCAGAAGATTATGCCCAGGTAGGCAGTACTCTTCCTCACTGATCTTCGTGGAAAAACATGTCACTGCAGCTGTTTGTCAAACAGTCTGTCCAGTCTTGCTTCCCCCCATTTCTATAGAAAACTGAGTCTCCATTCTGCTATTTTCCCCCTTGAAAATGTAGTGATGGAACTAGGTGCCTCCATGATTGTGTGTGAATGAGGAATAACAAATGCAGAAAAGCAAGCACGGGTTTCTCTAATCTCAGGAAGGTGGCTGCATCTTCTAGTCTTGTTCTTTGTTGTAATCAGGGAGAAAGCTTTCTCTTCTACTGTTATTCCCCTAAACAGAAAACACTTGCCAATATGAAAAACTAACCCCAAACTATAGCCAATTTATATCCTATTCTTTACCCACTTACAGCAAAGTAACTTAACATAAACACTTCCCAAAGAAATAGGCCATGCTCCTGTGATTCAGACGGAAGTTTGGTTTCTCAGTATTGCAGACTTGGGAGTTTCTAAAAATTTCCACATACTATCAACAGCTTGCACATCCAGCATAATACATACACAGGCTGCTCAGGTGCCAGGTCCTCTGGCTGAGGTTGGCAGGCAGATGTCCTGTGTGTGGTCACAGTGGGAATCCTCCACAGAGGCAAACCTGGAGACCCCTGGACCCATCATCCCTGTCAGGCATTGAGAAGTTCGTCATCCGAGTGCCCAATGGCGTCTGGGTTGGAGAGCGGATCCAAGTCTGCAAATAGACTGAACCAGGCTGACATGTCTTGGTGACCATTGTTGGGGGCTATTTAAAAAAAAGACATTAAAGAGATTCAGCTTTGGGAAATAATATTACTACTTTTGTGATTTTTGAAGCAGATGTTCTTAATAAAAATAAAGTTGGCTGACAGTGATTCATTATATTCTCTTAAGGATAATTTTAAAGGCAAATGCAAGTAACCTCTGCTTAAACCCTTTGTAGTAGGGCTGGAGAGATGGCTCAGCAGTTAAGAGCACTGGCTGTTCTTCCAGAGGACCCAGGTTCAATTCTCAGCACCCACATGGCAGCTCACAGTTGTCTGTAACTCCAGTTCCATGTGATCTGACTCCCTCACACAGACATACATTCTGGCAAAACACTAATGCACATGAAATAAAAAGATAAAGCCATGTGGTGGTCCATGCCTTTAATCCTGGGAGGGAGGCAGCAGCATGTGGATCAGAGTTTGAGGCCAGCTCTGGTCTACAGAGCAAGTTTTAGGACAGGGCTACACAGAGAAACCCAAATAAATAAATAGAAGTAATACTTCAAAAATATTAGACATAAAGGTGAAAATCCCTCCTAATCCTTTTATTTTATATATGAGGAAGTTGTCTCTTTAACTTTTATTTCTCTGAGACAGGGTCTTGCTGTGCAGCTCAGGCTGGCTTCAGGTTTTGGTCCTCTGTTTTAGGCTCCCACATTTTGGATTATAGATATGTAGCATCATGCCCAATGCTTGTCAAAACATTTGCTAGCCTTAGCACCAGCTGGGGAGGTCTCAGTGGCTAAGTGCCAAGTTTGATCCCCAGGGCACACATGATGCAAGGAGAGAAACATACATTTCCTCCCTCCCTAAAGGTATAAGAACATTATGTCTCAGAGTCAAGTCATCTTGTTTGTTGGTGTGGTGGTTTGAATGTAATTGGTCCCCCACACTCTCCTAGAGAGTGGCACTATTAGGAGGTGTGGCTTTGTTGGAGTTGGGGATAGCCTTGTTGAAAGGAATGTGTCATGGGGGTGGTGAGCTTTGAGGTTTCCTATGCTCAGGATACCACCCAGGGTCTCAGTGAACTGCATTTCCGGCAAGATGTAGGACTCTGAGTTACTACTCCCCCAGCACCATGGCATCTGCCTGCAGGCCACCATATCATGATGATAATGGGCTGAACCTCTGAAGTGAGCCCCCCAAATTAAATGGATTTTTTATTTGGTCATGGTGTCTCTTCACAGCGATAGAAACCCTAATTAAGACAGTTTGTTTTGATCTTGTTTTTTTGAGACAGGATTTCTCTTTGTAGCCCTGTGTGCCCTGTAGATCAGGCTGGCCTTAAACTCACGGAGATTGATCTTCCTCTGCCTCCTAAGTACAGATATGTGGATAGTGGAACTGAAGATGTGAACCACCACTGCCAGCCAGGTTCCAGCTCCTTCCTTCCTTCCTTCTCTCTCTCTTCCTTTTTCTTTCAGTGCACTATCACTTTTCACAAAGCAGTACCCTACTTTTAAAAAATGAATTGTTTTATTTCATATGTATATGTAAGCACTTGCATGTATAACTGGTACCACATGTACCTGTGGAGGACAGAAAAAGGTGTCAGATCACCTGAACCTGGATCCTCTGGAAGAGCAGCCAGTGCTCTTAACCACTGAGCCATCTCTCCAGCCCCTCAACTCACCTTAATATTATTGTCTCAATCCCTCTCATTTCAATCCCTCTAGAATGGAAATTTTTGTATTCAGTAGGCCCAGAGTTTTACTGTAGCATAATCCAGGATACATGTTTATACATGATGGCTAAGGCTCACAGATCACACATGATGATAACTGTGGGTCATTTCAAGAGGCTATTAGTCCCTTGTCTTTGGGTTACTATTGCTGTAATAAAACACCATGATCAAAAGCAACTTGGGGAGGAAAGGGTTTATTTGGCTTCCATGTCTAGTCTATCACTGAAGAAAATACAGGAATCCAAACAGGGCAGGAACCTGGAGACAGGAGCTGATGTAGAGGCCATGGAGGGAGCTGCTTATTGGCTTGTTCCCAGTGACTTGATTAGCCTTTCTTATGGAACCCAAGACCACCAGTCCAGGGATGGTATCACCCACAATGAGCTGGGCCCTCCCCCAATCAATCACTAATTAAGAAGCCTTGCTTATAGCCTGATCATATGGAGACTGTCCCAATTGAGGCCCCCCTCTCTCTGATAACTAGCTCGTGTCAAATTGACATAAAACTAGCTAGGACCTAGCTAAAGGCCAAGGAGTCTAACCAGGGCAGGGGCCTCAACAATCCAAGACCTGGATATGCACTGGGTCACAGTGTGCAGAGAGATAACGCAGAAAAGAGTCAAAGAGCCCTCTTTGCCTGAGTCATGGTTACTACCTGCTGCAGACCAGAGGGGCCATCGCTGCACAGTAGTGTCAGGGCACAGCCTGAGGCTTCACTGAGTTTGGGTTCAGATCCAGTTCTGGGAACTTCCTGTCATATAGCATACAAGGACAGCTTTGAATCTTGGGTATTCTACTTCCAGTGAGTAATGCAGGGCAAGTCTTTTCTTGCCTTTGGGGGCTCATTTCTGCTTCTGCGTCATACAATTTACCACTTAGGTATAACGTGAGAATAGACAGAGGCTGCTGGTGATCCCAGCAATGCCTGCCACCTCCCTAATGACTGTGTAAACATTATAAGACATAAAATGAATTTCATTATCTGTGATTAGAAAAAGAAACAAAAGTAACTTTAAAAAAAGTGGTTTTGAACTCATGGCAATCCTCTTGCCTCAGCCTCCCAATCTGATAAAATGACAGTGTTCTGGCCTCTCCTCACCCCACCCCCTAGAAACTGAGCAGCAGTGTTGTGGTGAATCTTATGCATCTATTTTTGTTAATATCTAAATGGACTTGTCTGTCTAGTTAGGAATGGAATTGCTTAATAAATATATGTATGTCCAGTTAAAGCAGAAACTGCTAAGCCCTTTTTCCTAATAGTATCACATGTTTCTTTTTTACTTCTACAAGAATAAGCTCTCATTCTGCCATGTGCACATGCTTGGGAACAGGTGGATTTTCTTCTCACTTTAGCCACAGTATTGCAGTCTCACATTCTTTTAATGTGTTTTGTTGGGGCTGCTGACTTGCTGCTATTTTTGTTTCTGTAACACAGTCTTGCTGCGTAGCTTAGGCTGGCCTCTAGCCTGCTGTGTAGCCCAGGCTGGCTCTTCTGTCAGCTCTGCATTGTTCTGATGGGGTTAGATTAAACTCACACCTGCACATGCCAGGTAATGAATTACTTTACCTCTGAGCTAGCTCCAGGTCCTGATTTTCAGTTTCCAATTTACATTTAATGATAAATGAAGTGGCACACTTAATGAGTTAATTTTTTTTCTTTCCATTTTTCAAGACAGTTTCTCTGTGTAGCTCTGGTTCTTCTGGAACTCGCTTGATAGACCAGGCTGGCCTCAAACTCAGCGGTCCACCTGCCTCTGCCTCCCAAGTGCCTAGACCACACTACCCGGCATGAGTTAATTTCTAAGTTATCAAATTTTCCAACATTACTTTATGCCCAGAGCTGATAGCCACCTTTCCCCTGCTCTGTCTAACCCTACAAAGCAAAGCAGACTCGGGCGTAGAGACAAACAGTACCTTTCTTAGGGCCTCTGATTGTTTTGGTGGTGGTGGTGGTTTTGTTTAAGACTGAGACTTATGTGGATCAGGCTGGTCTTGAGCTCACAGATATCCACCTCCTCCGCCTCCTGAGGGTTGGATTAAAGGTCTGTAGCATCACTATTGCCAAGCAGTGTCTTTGCTTTCTGTGTTCTGTGAGCTGTGACTATCTGCCAAAAGTCCACATGTAATGTTTGGTCCTCAGCCACCCCACACTGGGAGATGGTAGACCCCTTAAGATCAGAATGAGGACCAGGGTGTAGCTCAGTAACAGGGCACTCTCCTAGCATATCAGGCCAGCAACATACACACCTATAGTCAAGGCCCCATGGAAGTTACATCACTGTGGATAACTGAGACTACATCCTTTGCTCCCTTTCGGGTCTTGGCTTCTATGAAGTAAACAGGCCTCTTTAACCATGTCCCTGTGTAATGTACTATGCTGCCACATGTGCAGAAGCAGTAACCAACTGACCCCTGACTGTGGACTAAAACTCTTAAGCCTGAGTCACACACAGTAGAATGCTAACAAATGTACAGGGAAAGAAAAATGAGACCATGGTCCAGGCTGCGGATGCAGCTAACAGGTTGTCTAACATGTAAAGGCCCTAGGTTCTACCTCCCAGCAACACAGAGAAGGAAGGGAGGAGGAGAAATTACAATTATAATAATAAATGTTATATTATTATAGTAATAAATGTTATGTAAAAATTACTAGTGATTGGGATGTGTTGGCCTTCACCTATAACCCTAGTTCTCAAAAGGCTGAGGCTGGAGAATCAAGAGTTCAAGGCCAGCCTGGTTACACAGTGAGATCCCTGTCTGCCATTTAAATTATTTCAGTTCAGAACACACAGAATAAAGAGCATGGTATAGTTTGCGGGACTTATGGCTACCAAAAACCTACTCGGAGAACATGTGGAGATACTTTACTCTTTAGTTTTTCTATAATGCTGAATTTATTGAAAAATTTTAAAGTATTGGTATCATAAGAATTTGCAAGTCTGCTCAAAAGACCTTCCATAGGTAAACACTTGAGCAATTTAAGCACAAAATGCTTAAGTGTAGTGATGATTATAAACTACAGAAAAATTCAGATGGCTAACAGATAGATCATGAATGGGAAGAGACAAGTCTGGTTAGAGCAGTGAAATAATTGTGCCATCATGTGTCCAGGAGGACATTCTCTGTTCGTATGCACCAAATGCTGTGGTACTTTCTGCAGGATGAATGACCTCTGGGGTCATCATACTAAATGAAGTGCTCTGTCACCAAAAACCAAAGCTTATCATTTCAGTGTTATGGAGTATGTGAAGCAATGAGATATGTGGACAGGGAAGCTGGATCCATACACATCTGTAATCCCACAGATTTGAGGTTGTATCCTAGGTGCCTGGATTATTCCTATTTACAGACATTATGTAATCCAAGGCATCTTCTGAGCTGGGGTAGGTAGCTCAATGATGGAGCACATGTCTACCACAAATGATGCTTGGTTTTTGTGTCACCCTATGAGGCAAAGTGGTCCTTTTCTAAATTCTCCTGAATTTCACTGATTATTAATGCAATGGGAAAAAAGTACTTACATTTTAATTTCTTTGGATGCTGTGAAGGCACTGACAGGGTATTGGAGTGTTCTGATCCCTCTTGGGAGACCCAGCCTTTGAGGGGAGGAAAGACAGAAAAACAAGAAAGAGTCAAGAGCTAGATTCTCCTGTCTGTGCCAGAGTAAGCACCTGACTGACCAAGCCGTCCCCTTAGTCAATGCCCTTTAACAGAGTGAAGAGCAGCCACACGTAAGGATATTGGGAGGTTGGCAAATGACTACCTTCTTTTCTATCTAGTTTGTGGGAGCACTGTTTTCCCTTTCTTTCCTATTTGTTATTAAGGATTGCTGGTTTACTGTGCTGGGCATGATGGGCTAATAGTGCTCATTCTTACTTTTAGGATAGTCAACAAATGCTTAATGGTTATTTATTTAATCAGTATGGACAGAAGGGTTTTACTATAAAGCACAATGCCTTGACTGCTCTGCGAGATGAGATACAGGGAGATAAGGCAAACTGCACTGTGTGACTGCAGCTATGAAAACAGGAAGACTTCCATGTGCATCACAAACTTCGAGGATTACGTTAGAAGTCCACAACTCAGACTCATGTCTGAGCTCACATGAAGTCCCAAGGGGAGCTAACAAAGCAATATTGGCTGGTGGTGAACACACCCTTTTAATCCCAGCACTCCGAAGGCAGAGGCAGGGGATCTCTGTGAGTTCAAGGGCAGCCTAGTCTACATGGGGAGTTCCAGGACAGCCAGGGCCACACAGAGAAACCTTGTCTCAAAACAAAACAAAACAAAAAAACCAAAAATGTAAGCAGAGTGTTGACACCAGAAATCTGTGGGAAAAATAGAGAAGTGTGAAGGAGGATCTGAGAGGTTGAAGACCTGTTGGACTCTCCTGCATCAACCTGGGCAACCACATAAAGTTCTGAGTGAACTGGAGACAGAATGGACTCAATGTGATAGCCAGCATGGATGAGCAAATTGACTCCCAAGGTGTAGCCCTGGACACGTGATGGTGAGCTTGCTCATGACCTCTTCTCTAGAACAACCTTCTGCCCCCACACTCCAGAGTCCTCCACTCCTGCTGCCTTGCTTGCTTTCTCTCTCTCTCTTGCTAATTCTGAACGCTGCAGAAAGAAAATGCACCAAATTTTGCTTTCGATGGTGGTGGCATCACCTGACCCAGGAGTGGTTTAATAGATCAGTGTTGTAGACACTGTGTAGCAGTGTTGTAGCAGTCAGTGGGGAACACATGGGTTTGGTGGAGGCAGCAAGGAGACAGCCCTTGTTTCAGACTTGCTGACACTAGCAGTAGTTTAGATTTGATATTTGTTTTCCTGTTGATGGGTATGACTGCAGATTTTATCTAGGAATAGTAAGTTAAAATCTATTTCCCTTGATTGTAGCGTCAATAACCACAATAGTTTTGCTTAGCAAACACAAAGTACTTGTTCAGATGTCTTATCAACACTTACTGTTGAAGGCTCCATCAGCATGAAGGCCAAGGTCAAAGAGCTGTGAAGGAAGGAACTGGGAGGGGTATGTGGGAGGCCCGGATCCCACAGAAGGCTCCTGGGGTGTTAGGCTGGCACTGGGGCTCCCACAGGCCTTCTGGCATTCCTGTGGAAATTCACTAGCACTTGAAGCAGTGGGGCTTAAGAGGCTATTCAGAAATGAGAATTCCTTCTCAAAATCATCTGCTTCCAGCGAGTCTCCACGCAGAGCTCTTGCAGCTGCAGGTGGAGAACAGAAAGAGTACAGGTTTACGGAGCAGGACAAAGGAGAACTCATTTCGTTTTTCCTTTTATGGCATTAATACGATTTTAAAACAACTATTTTGATTATAAGGCTTTATTTTTAGCAAGACAGGATTTAAATCAGAATGGTCAAAACAGCTATGAATGGCTATGAACATAATAAGGTACTGCCTGTGTGATGGAGACTCAGCACAGGAGACCGACAAGCAGGGACATGAAGATGCTCTGACACGATGCTGTGCCTTCCCCTGAGTGCTGGGATCCACAGGAGCCAGTACTTGCACATAGAAGTGCAATGAGGCAATAAACAGTGTAAAGAAACAATTTTAAAGCAAAGCCAGAAAACAAGGTTCTCTTATTGATATATTTTAAAACCATCATTGAAATAATTTTAGCTGAAAAAGCAAACTTCCTGTGACACTATGATAAAAATATTCTGTAACCCGTAGGATAATTAAATAGCAAGAATGAAGGAGAAACTGTGATGTCCTTCACAGAGCCTCCACTTGAGTGTGCCTAAAGCCTCAACACTATTCAGGATTTTGAAAAACTGAAAAACATTTACTTAAAGCTTCACAGGTGAGGAGGAACTGGAGAATCTGTGATGTCTGTGCTGAGAACAACCCTGTCCCTGTCACTCCCCCCGGGGGCTGGGCTTCATAGCTACAGTGAAAAGCAGGGGTTCCCATCACCCATCCAGACCTGCTCAGCAGATGACCCTGAGTGGCCCAGCTGAGGTGGGTAGGAGGACACAGGAGGAATTACTCTGGAGTTTGACCAGCAGAGAAGGAGCCTCTCTCCTGCCTCAGTGGGCATCCTTCTGCTTCCTGCAGGGTTTGCCTTACAAAGTATAATTCTATCAGAGCATCTGCACCGCCTCCAAATACTCTCAACTGTCAGAAAAAGAAAGGTTTCTATTTTTGTTTTGTTGTTGAAACAGGGTTTCTCTGTATAACTGTTCTGGCTGTCCTAGAACTTACTTTGTAGAGCAGGCTGATCTCCAACACACAGAAATCCAGCTCCCTCTGCATCCCAAGTGCTGGTATTAAAGACCTGGGCCACCACTGCCCAGCAGAGAAAGATCCTTAACTTTTGAGATGTAATTTCATATAGAGCTAATGCCAAGACACTGAATTGCAAGTCTCCCTTGAGAAGCCCGTGTCCGTGCTTGGGTCTGTCTTATTCTCTCCCTGAGTATCTCACTACTGTGGGCATGTTGAAAATCTTTATAAAATAGGACTTTTCATAAACTACAACTCAGAAATCTGCCTGTCTCTGCCTCCTGAGTACTGAAATTGAAGGCATGAGCCGCCCTCACCTGACCTGAACTTTTTTTTAGGCTGAGTATATTTATTTATTGGTGTGTGTTTGTGCATGTATGGTGGCATGCATGTGAAGATCTTAGGACAATTTCAGGGAGTAGTTTCTGTTATGGATAAAGAAGCATTATGCATCCTGGAGTCCACCAGGCATTTATCACTGTTTGCCTGCCTGGTAGGTAAGTTCTCAGTAACTGACTCAATGACCCCACCCTAAACATATGACTATCTACTTGGTATGCTATGACTGCTTTTGTTGCTACTGTAACTTGCTTATGCAGATACCCAAAGATTGTTCTGAGTGGCCTCAACCACTTGGCAAAACAGTTTTTATTTGCCTACATAGATAGGGAAGGTGTTCGTGTGATTTTCTCCTTTAAAAATCCTGTCTGATAACTCTCCTTGATGGCAGTCTCAAATTTGGCTCAGAGACTGCTCGTTGGGCTAGCAGCTGTTCAATAAATCTTTTGATTATAACTGGATTGATCCTGTGGTCTTTCCCCTGGGGTCACAAACTCCGTAACAGTTCCCATCTTATACCGTATGGTTCCTGGGCACTGAACTCAGGTTCATCAGCTTTGATGCCAAGTGCCCTCACCATCTGGGCCATTCATTCTACTGACTCCTAAACCAGCTTTCTGAATGGGTGCTGAGGATCCAAACCCAGGTCCTCATCCTTGTGCAGTTATATTTACTGAGCCATCTGCCCAATCCTTGTCTCATTTTTTAAATTATTTTATGGGTATAAGTGTTTTGCTTACATGTATGTACCTGACCAGTGAGCACAGAGGTCAAAAGAGGACATCAGATCACCTGAAACTGGAGTTAAATATGGTTGTGAGTGTTGGGAATCAAACCTGGGTCCCCTGGAGGAGCAACCAGTGCCCTTAGCCTCTGAGCCATCTCCATGTGGGCTTTACTACTAATATTTTTAAAGACTTATTTATTTATGTTTGTGGGTACTTTTGTCTATATGTATATCTGTACAATAAAAGGGGTCACTGGAATACATTAAGCTACAGTTGTGAGCTGCGTGTGTGTTCGGGGACGTGAACTCAGGACCTCAGGAAGGACAGCCAGTGCTCATAACCACTGAGCCATCTCTCTCTCCAATCCTCCTCTTAATATTTTTAATAAGATTAAAATTCTTGTTTTAAATTCCAATTATTTAAATTAAAGTTCCAATTCTGCTTCACACTAGCTAGCTCTGGAATTCTTTTCAGAATATGTATCTATCCTCAGGCTGCTACAGGTGACAATAGGCTGTGCTTCCATCCCTCACCTCTGACATGGTCCTTGGCCCTGCAGAGAAAATGGCAGTGTCAAGTCAAGAGCAATGTAAGGTCTGGCCACCCCTCCTCACAAGCACTCAGCTTCGAAGGCAAGGGTGCCGTCAGAAGCATGCCGCTGCTGCCCTTACTGCCCTCAACCATCAGACAGAGAAGAAAGGACTCACAACCTTCCCAAAGGAACTCTCCTTTGTCAATCACCTGCAGAGAATTCAAGCCTAAGAATATTCTCAGAGATGGTGGAGCTGTACTAAGAGCCCCAGGAAAAAGGCAACCCTGCTGGATACATAGGCTAACCCATGGCCAGCTACTTTGCCTGAAAGAACCAGGAAAAAGCTGGCTGGGATGGGAACAACTGCCTTGGAGACTGTTCCTCCAACAGCGTCCAAGTTTGAGTGCTTTGGTCTGTGTAATAATCTGTACTGTAATAAGCCTGCTAGCCAGGTGTGGTCAGGAAGCCTGCCCAGAAGTGGGGAGGGAGGAAGATGAATGGACCCCCCCCAAATAATTCTACATCTTACTGTAAACTAGCAGTATGTGGAACAGGGCGACCAACACCCAAAGCTACCAAGAACACATTTACAAAATCTAGTTTTCAGCCAGCGCTTGTGGGAGGACATGTACTGGTAAGAAGGAGAAAAGAAGCAGCAGCTCTGTGTGACATTGACTAAATGAGATACTTAATAAACTTCCAGCTGGGGCTGGAGAGATGGCTCAGGGGATAAGAGCACTGGCTGTTCTTCCAGAGGACCTGAGTTCCATTCCCAGCATCCACATGGTGGCTCACAGCCATCTGTAATGAGACATGTTGCCTTCTTCTGGCCTGCAGGTAGAACACTGTATGCATAATAAATAAATAAAATAAAAAAAAATATGGGGCTGGAGGGATGGCTCAGCGGTTGGGAGCGCCGTCTGCTCTTCCAGGGGACCCGGGTTCGATTCCCAGCACCCACGTGGCAGCTCACGGCTGTCTGTGGTTCCGGGTCCAGGCAAACACCAAGGCAAAAAGATAAATAAAGCTTAAAAAAAAAAAATTAAAAAAAAATAAACTTCCAGTCACTTAGCTATTCTGAGGACTAAGGAATCCATGATAAGAGGGCTCGGAGAGGGAATGAGAGCAGGATGGTAGCTAAGAGCCCCGGAGACTGAGCTGATGGGATAGGTAATTGTCTCTTCCATAGACACCAGCTTGGAGCTCTGCTTGAACTCGCCAGCATACAGCTTCAGTGCCTGGTTGTAGAACAGTAGCAACAGTAAGGATATATTGAAGAAGGCAAGACAGCATTTCTTCCTTCAGCCCTTCTCCACTCCAAGAAGTGGGCAAGGGACAGCGGCACACAATACCTTCCCTGGAGGAGGGGATAAATGAAGTGCAAGCCTTAGCTTGAGATCAGTCTAGTACTAGGCTCACTAGGTGAAACTCAGCAGCGACCGACAGATGGCCTCATAGCCCTTATCCCGAGCATCACCAACTGATGCTCTAGCCCAGCGGTTCGGTTCTCAATCTTCCTAATGCTGTGACACTTTAATACAGTTCTTTAGGTTGTGTTGACCCCAAGCATAAAATTATTTTGTTGCTACTTCCTAACTGTAATTTTGCTACTGTTATGAATGGTAATATAAATATTCATTCTCTCCAATGATCTTAGGCGACTCCTGTGGGGTCACAACTCACAGATTCAGGATCACAGCTCTAGGCCTAAGCTAGATGACCAAGTAACTGTTCACCAGCCCTTCCCACCCAGACATAAATTCTGTGGCTCAAAGCAGGAAAGCAATCACAGGACTTTACCTTAGAGCTCAGGATAGGGTCCGCTGGGTGAGGCCCAGCAAAGGAAGATTTGAGGACTTTAGGTCAGTTCTGCAGTGGCATCTGGTGGGCTGTATTGCTGTGAGCACTAAACCTATGTTTGGTGAACAGGCTCAAAATTGCACTGGTCTCTGTGTCTATGAGACTGAGGTAGAGCCTAGCTTAGTGTCATTTGGACCAAGTGACTACTACTAATGTTCCCAAATTTGGGTACACAAGAAGTAAGACTGTTTGAAATGTTATTGCTAGCTGGTAAAAGCCAACACTGGACAGTCCTAAGGGTCACTGCCCCTAGGCTAGTGCTGAGGACATGCCTAATATCAGGTGGAACCCTGGGCTCATGCCAATTAGACTTAGACCCTGTCTAGCATTAATGAGTTATTTGTAGTAGTCTTCAGCTGTGAGTTTACCACCAGCAGCAGAGTTCACTCTGGTCTTAACCCTGTCCTTCCCACTGCTGGTCTTAGGCTGTAGGACCCAACTATGGCCTAGAATTTCAATGCTGGTCACTACCAACTGTGTCAGCCATCATGATACAGAAGCCAACTGTCCACTTGGGGAAGACAGGGGAACCAGATGCATGACAGCTGGAGCCTCAGTGAGAGGCACAGTAAGGGAGAATACTGTGGGCCTGACTGGAGGCCAGTGACGTGCACAGAGTGTCTGAGCCCATCCAGGCCTCAGGCAGGCTTGCAAGAATCAACTTACAGACACTTTCAGTTATTTCCAAATAGTGTATCACCTACGGATTGAACAAACAATAGGCTAGGCATCCTTTAAAATTCATTTTATTTATTGAGACAAGGTCTATACTATAGCTCAGGCTAGCCTCGACTGGTGGCAATCCTATAGCTTTAGCCTTTTAAGTGCTAGGATTTCACTTTGTCTTATCACGAGACACTTGAGTTCTGAGGACAATCTTACAGGAAACCTGAGGCAAACTTGGATGTAGAAGCCATCCAGTCCTTAACTGGTGGAAGTGTCCCCAGGCTCAGAGAATTCAAACTGACGCTCTGGAGGGTAGTCACAAAGTCTTTCAATGTGAAAACACAGTCTATGGATAAGAAGAAAAACATCTTAAAGACAGGCAACTAGAGGAGAAAATAGGAGAACTGGACAAAAATGTGGTACAGAACTAAAGAGTAAATATCAAGTTCAGGAGGGATGTGAGAAGGTCAAATAACGGAAGGCATCCCAGCCTAGAGAGACCATCAAGACACAGGAAAGTCACGCATCCAAGAATAAGATAGCCAGTAAGCTTTACAGAACTAACACAAGCAAACATAAGCTTTCTGATCCTGCTACAAGCACACTATGCCACTGAGTATTTTCAGCTCAAGAGACACTAGCATGAGGTATTCACGGTATCCATGGAAACTGATAGCCAAGATACCACACCCAGAAAGCTGTCTTTTAAAGGTGAAGGACAAGTCAAGACAAAAACTGGGAGAGTTCTCTCCACAAGCCCTGCTCTACAGGAAATAGTAATATATAGTAATAGTGGGGCTGAGAGAGCTCAGCAATGAGACCCTGCTCAGTTCCCAGCACCCACATGACAGCTCACCACTGTCCCTAACTCCAAGATCTGACACCCTCACACAGAAATACATACAAGCAAAACACCAGTGCACATAAAAACATTAAAAAGTTATAATAAAAAATGCTTAAAGGAATTCTTCAAACTGAAAGATGAAAGGCCAGGCAGTGATGGCATACTCCTTTAATCCCAAAGTTGGGAGGCAGAGGCTGGTGGATCTCTGAGTTCAAAGCCAGCCTGGTCTACAGAGCAGGTTCCAAGGACAGCCAGGGCTACACAGAGAAACCCTGTCTTGAAAATGAAAGAGAAAGCGAGAGAGAGATGCTAGTGAGAAAAACAGTACACTCATGTACAGTATTACAGTTCTCTAACATAAACATGGTGCATAAACTGTGTCTTAGTAATGGCCTAACTAACAACAGAAGTAAAAGCCACAGTGACTGTTGTATCAGGAGGAAGGCGTCAAATGAGTCCAGCAGATGGCTCAGCAGTTTATGGCTTTTGCTGACAAGCTGACAAGCTGATCTTGATCCTGAGGACAAATGGTAGGAGAAGAGAACCAACTGTGCCCTCTTACTGCACACGTGAACTGTGGCGTGCGCACACACACACACACACACACACACACACTCCCCCCCACCACACATATAGACACACCCACACACAAATAAATGTAATTGTTTTGTTTTTCAAGACAGGTCTGTGTAGCCCTGGCTGTCCTGAAACTAGCTCTGTGGACCAGGCTGGCCTCAAACTCAGAGCTCAGAGATCTACCTGTCTCTGCCTCCCAAGTACTGAGATTAAAGGCTTGTGCCACCACCACCTAGCAATGAATGTAATTTTTAAGAACTAAAAACAAAGACTGAAGCTGAGTATGGTGGCATATCCCTTTAAATCCCAGCACTCTCATAGGACGAGGTGGCCGAGTGGTTAAGGCGATGGACTGCTAAATCCCAGCACTCAGGAGGCAGAGGCAGACGGATTGGATTCAGCTGGAGTTCAGCACCAGCCTGGTTTATACTGTGAGGTCCAGGACAGCTGAAGCTACATAGTAGTGAAAGCTTGTCTCACAAACATCAAAACCCAAAGGCTTTGCACGATAGTGCAGGCTTTTATTGCAGCACTTGGGAGGCAGAGGCTGGTGGATCTGTGTGAGTTTTAGGACAACCAAGTCTACATAGAAAGACCCTACCTCAAAAAAAAAATTAAGATATAAAATGAGACATCAAAATTTCAAGATGGGCCTGGGGTGTAGCTCAGTTGATGGTGTCTGGCTTAGCATGTACAAGGCCCTGGTTCAGTCCCCAGAGCTACGTAAGACAGGTAGGATGGCACATGTCTGTAACCTCAGCTCTACAGGGGTCGTGGGCGGAGGACCTTAGGTCCACTGTCATCTTTACTTATACACTTATCCAGCCAGTTCAAGGCCAGCTCTACCTGCAAATGTAGACAGTTACATTTTTTATTTTAATCTCTACATATGAGTGTGTGTGTGTGTGTGTGTGTGTGTGTGTGTGTGTGTGTGTGTGTGTGTGTGTCTGGTCTCTGGAGCTGTGACCTGCTATGGTTGGTGTTGGAAACCAAACCCAGGTCCTCTGTAAGAGAAGTGAGTACTCTTGAACTTCTCAGCTGTCTCTCCAGCTTCTAGAAGATTTTTTGAAGCAAGTATTTTCACACTTTATTTTCACTCTTTGTGACTAGGTGTTGATTGTTACTATTACAATAGTGCATCTTATAGCAGAAATTTTTCTTGGTAACCCAGAAAGCAAAAGACTATAGAGACACCAAAAATAAAAAGAACTCAGAGCACCCTGAAGAAAAGTCCCCAACCACAGAGGAAAACCTTCAGATGAGAAGAAACTGTAATAAAACTGTAAAGCTGGTACTAAAGCTGTAGCAGGGGAGGTCGGGGTGTGCACACCTATAGTCCAGCACTCAGGAGGCAGACCAGCCTGGTCTACATAGTGAGTCTCAAAATAGGGTAGAGTGTGACATGCAGCAAAACCACACATAACAATAATCGAAAATGTAGATGGATTAAATTCTTCCATTAAGACTCAGTGACTGGTGACTGAATATATTTTTTAAAAGTCCCAATTACAGGGCTGGAGAGATGGCTCAGCAGTTAAGAGCACTGGCTGCTCTTCTAGAGGACCTGAGTTCAATTCCCAGTAACCACATAGTAGCTCACAACCCTCTATAATGAGATCTGGTGCCCTCTTCTGGTATGCAGGCAGAACACTGTATAAATAATAATAATAATAATAATAATAATAATAATAATAATAAGTGGTTTAAAAAACAAAACCCAATCTCTTAAACTATTGTGACATTAAAATGTGGCATCTTACCTGGCTCTCTCTCACATTTCTCCTCCTCTTCTGACAAAGCTACCCTAAAGTAAAAACAGATTTGGGTTAAAATACATTTGAGGTTCATAGCCCCCAGTTTCATATAATTAAAATTTTAATTCATGAGGCATATAAAACACTTGTCTGGTGGATCAAGTCCCAACAAAGTATGTCCTATTTCTATAGCTCTTACAGAGCTGCACACGCTGTGCCTTATCCTTACTTCCTTCTTCCGTTTCTTTCTCTGCATAACCCTGGCTGTTGTTCTAGAGCTTGCTATGTAGACCAGGACAGCCTTGAGCTCAGATCCACCTGCTTCTGCTGGAACTAAAGGCATGGTCACCACTGCCTGGCTCCTTATTCTTGTTTTCCACCCTTATTTCAGTGAACACTAACTCAGAGTCTGTATGGGGATTGTAGGCACTGGGCCAATACACGATTGAATCTTCCCAATTTGGAATCTGAACTCCAAGAATGTCCGCAGTCTTTTTAATGCAAAGATGATTGGATAAATGAAAAACTTCTTTATCATGAGGCTTTTTTTTTTTACATACCCACTATTTAGAGTAACATCATCTCAGGTCACAAACACAAGACACACAGAGCTCACATCTGTTCATTTCCTTTGTGCCTATGTCTTCCTCCAGTAAGGACATGGGGGAGAACTGTATGGAAATTTCTGGAGTCTTTGCTCTCACTGAAGAAACCTGCTGCATAACAATATTCTTGCCAATTTTTACTGTGTTAAGAGTATTTCCCGCAGACTTTGGAGCGTATTCTTTTTAATTAAAATTGTCCTAACCGATTAATTAAAAATATAAGAAAGCATAAATTAATTTCATGTCCCTAAGATATCTGAGTATGCTTATTCAAATATACAAAAATTCTGTTTTAAATCCTGAGAAGTGGAACACTTGTACAAAAAACACCTTGGGTAAGTGCTCTCATCCTATGCATCTCAGAGCCTCTGGCTGCAGGGCTTCATTTTCATGTACTAGGGCTGGAAAGTCCTTCAATTAAACTGTAGGAGCTAAAAGAGAGGAGACAAATGCCTCACGCAAATGTGGCATTCTACTTGGGAAAATAAAGTGATGTTTGTCAAAGAAAAGACAAACTAGCCTATGACATCCCTAGTCCACAGTCATTTCCAGCATGTATCTAATGTGCTAAGTTAGAATACCCGTGTAACAAGAGTTGGGCACAGAAACTGAAGAGAGAGAGAGAGAGAGAGAGAGAGAGAGAGAGCTGTAATCCCTAGGCACAGCTGCATAGCTGTCAGCACTGAAAGCTGTTATTATGTCTTAACGATCAATACAATATCAATTAAAAAATTCCTAAAAACAAAAACCTTTCAGAGTAAATAGAAACTTAGAGTTTGAAAATAATATGATATTAATATCATGTTAATCATTAATATCATTATTATGATATTTTTAAGTAACTTACATGAAAGTGTTTGAGACTCTGCTGATAACTCAAAAGAATAGCTTTACTATTGAAGACACATGGGATTTTCAACAAAGCTTCCCTATGAGAATGAAAAAACTTTATTCAACTATTTAGTCCTGACTTGTTTTGATTTTGTTTTGTTGAGATAGAATATTACTATGTAGCTCTAGTTGACTTGAAACTCATTCTATAGACCATGACTCACAGAGATCCCCTGCCTGCCTCTACCTCCTGAGTGATGGGATTAAGGGTATGCATTACCACACCTGGCCTCATTCGTGATTTTTAAATGTCAATATAAAAGCAAGGTAAGTTTACTTTATACATTTTTAAAAGATTTATTTACTTACTTAACGTATACAGAGTTCTGACTACATGCCATAAGAGAATACTAGGCTGAATTATAGATGGTTGTGAGCCACCATGTGGGTGCTGGGAATTGAACCCAGGTCCTCTGGAAGAGCAGCCAGTGCTTTTAACTGCTGAGCCATCTCTCCAGCTCCTGATTTTTACATTTTATACACATAAACATTTAGTTTGGATTTCCCATAGAGAAGTAATATGGCTGGGATCACCATCCGCTCAGCAGTACCTGTCACTGGGCCCTTTGGTGTCATCTGGGGCAGTTTGGCAAGGGTGCAGCAGCAGCTAAGCAGAGCAGAGCACAGGAGAGTGGGTGGGCATGAGTGAGGCCCTTGGAGATGGATCTCCGACACTGCCGGCCCTGGCCCTGGCTGCCTGCGCTCCTGCTGAACTGCTGGGCCTCCCTCCCTACAGCACATCCTTCCTCATGACAGAATCTGGAGTCATCACCACAGGTGACTGGAACTTTTGTTATTTCCTTTGCCTACCATGTTGACAGCAGGATAAACATAGCAAATGCTTGTGCTGTTTGGACAAGTGACATAGAGTGACATTCAGTGAGCTGGAGAGGAGCTGGCATCTGGGACTTCCACAGCAGCAGCAGCAGTGGCAGTTTTTGCCTACTTACTTATTGAGGTTCGCAGTAAGACAGCTGCCTTCGGCTGCTTCTTCTTTGCAGTCTGCACTGAGATTGCCTGGCATGTCTTGTAGTTGCTAAGAATATGAAATTTAATGGATTAAGTGGATTGAAAAAATTTATTTTTTTAACAGACAAAAGAAGAGTAGAAACTTTAGACAACAATACAAAATAGAAATAGTTCTGAATAGAGTGAGCTTTGTGGAATGTGGTTGGTGTAATGTGCACTGAGCCCCTTGCACACAGTTCATCCCGGCCGCCTGTGGAAAGGTTAGTAACCTGTGATGGGTCCAAAGAAAACACTTCACTGTTGGCCTGTACTGTGGTCCTCAACCTATCGGTAAAGATGTTCAGCTTCCATTCTGAGGGGAAATTGGGCACATAAATTTGCCTAAATACATAATATATTATTCACTTTATATAATACATACACACAAATATAATTCATATTATAATTATTCATAGTATATTATAGAAAAATTAAAAAAAAAAAAACAACTTTAGCTGGGCCACAGTGGCGAATGCCTTTAATCCCAGCACTTGGGAGGCAGAGCAGAGGCAGGCAGATCTCTGTGAGTTTGAGACCAGCCTGGTTTACAGAGTAAGTTCTAGGACAGCCAGGGCTACACAAAACCAAAAACCTTGAAAAACTAATCAAACAAAAATCAACAAACAAACAAAACCTTTAATCAGGAGCAGCTTTGAGGTGAAAGATATTGTCTTGTAAAATAATTTTTAAAAATAACTGGGGTGTGGCGGGTTGTACCTTTAGTCCTAACCTGAACACTCTGAGTACAAGGCCACAGTGAGGCCCTTGCTGAAAAAAGAAAAAACTCAAAAGGAGACTGAAGATGATTGAGCAGTTGAGAACATGCACTGTTCTTCCAGAGAGCAGAGTTCAGCTCCTAGTAACAACATCAGGCAGCTTACAACCGCCTCTGACTCCAGTAACAGAGGGATCAGACACTTCTAACCTGTGCAGGAACCTGTACACACACATGCACGCACACATACACTACTTCATTGTTTAAAGATGACTTTAAAAATCCATCACAGACAATCCAGCTGAGGTAAGAATGGTAAGGTAAAAGGCATTTAAAGCTAGTCCATCAGAACTGAAGAAATGACTACCACAGTATGACTATGTTGAATAAGCAAAGATGTGACTGGATGCTGTGAACCATGGAAAAACTATGACCACATATGAACACACTTTTCACATGTTCCTCTTTTGTTAGTCTCTGAAGCTGCAGCTGCATCCATGTCAGGGCCATGTTGTGTGATCTGAGCATCATGAATCACGTCTGTGATATTAGGGTAAAGGCAAAAATGATATTTTCCTTAAACTTATGAGATTGACAGGTGGGTTATCTGGCCATTTTCAAGCACATGCAATTACTTTTTATCACTTACTAATTAAATGGTTTTCCTTTCCATAGATTTTGATAGTCTCTGTCTATTTTAAGGGTTTTATTTGTTTGACTGGTTTGTTTTTTGAGACAGAGTTTCTCTGTGCAACAGCCCTGGCTGTCCTAGAAATCTTTGTACACCAGGCTGCACTCGAACTCACAGAGATCCACCTGCTCACCTGCCTCTGCCTCCTAAGTGTTGAAATTAAAGGTGTGTATCATCACTGTCTGGCATATTTTAAAATTTTCATTGCTAAAATTCACATTCTATAAATCTTTTTTAAAAGACTTTTTAAAATTGTGTGTGCAGTGTCACAGGGCCCGGAAGAGTGTGCTGCCGGGCCCCAGAGCTGGAGTTATAGGCAGCTGTGAGCCACCCGACCTAGGTGCTGGGAACTGAACTCTGCAAGAGCTCAGCTCTTTGTCCTCGGTCACTGACTCCAACTCCATGTCACCTCTGCATCTGCTCTGCCTCCTTCTTGTCCTATCATACCAGTTCCCCAGTCTTCAAGGTCCCTGTGTATTTATTTTAGTGCTGCTGGTGGCTTCCAGAGCCTAGAGGGGATGGATTCTTAGGAGTGGGGGAAATGTTTCGTGGGGTTTGAAAGGTTCCGTGGGGTTTGAAACTAAGCTAAGCTAGAGACAGTTTCATTGCTATTACCTAACGAAGTGTGGTGCAGCTGAAGAAGGGAGCCCAGGAGACGTACCTTGAGAGCTATGAAGTCATAGGGATGAATGCCAGCACAGGCCTCCTGGATTTGAGACATCATCTGAGCTGTTTTCTCCCAGAACCGAAGCAGTGTTCTCTGAGGAAAAGAGAAAGACAATGCTACACAGTTCTGCCTGTCTAAGATCTGCTGGCAACTGGTTGCCTACTGCTGTGTGCTCCATAACAGACAAGACTAATCCAGCTGTCAGAGGACAGGGGGGAGAAAGAGCGACAGATGACAAACAATTCGTCACTAAAGGCAGCACCTGAGTCTGCAGGAGCACGTACCCGTCTGTTTACAGCACAGAGGTGTGCCCAGCGGGTGACCATAGCTTATAATAAGAGAAAGAAAACCAATGGGTCTAAAAGCCAAAACAGAGGGGCTGGAGGAGCGATGGCTCAGAGGTTGGGAGCACTGACTGTTCTTCCAGAGGTCCTGGGTTCAGTTCCCAGCGGCTACATGTGGCTCACGGCCATCTATGGTGGCATCTGGTACCCTCTTCTGTATACTGTACATAATGAATAAATCTTTAAAAATTACAAATTAAAAAAAGCCAAAACAGAAACGCCAAAGACATAAAAACACCAGTCTCTATATGTGTAATCTTTATGTTAATATGTACAAGCATGTGTGTGCCTGCATGCCATGGTGTGTGCCTCCAGAGGTCAGAGAAGTGCTTGCGGACTTGGTTCTCTCTCTCTACCATGTGGGGCCCAGGGATCAAGTTCAGGCCATCAGGCTTGGCAGCAGTCTTCACTTGCTGAGCTGTCTCACTGGCCCATAAGAATCTTTTTGTGTTTGTTTTGCTTTGTGAGACACGGTCTTACTATGTAGCCTTGGCTGGCCTGCAACTAGCTATGTAGACCAGGATGTCCACAAACTCATAGAAATCCATCTCTGTATCCTGAGTGCTTCAGTTAAAGGTGTGTGCCACTATGCTGGGCCATAAATATCTCCTTTTCCTCCTTCTCCTCCTCCTCTTTCTCCTCTTTTTCTGAGACAAGGTTTTTCTGTGTACTCCTAGCTGTCCTGGAACTAGCTTTGTAGACCAGGCTGGTCTAACACTCACAGAGGTCCACCTGCCTCTGCCTCCCAAGTACTGGCATTAAAGGCATGTGCCACCACTTCCCTATAAGTATCTTTTCATTACAGAAAATATTTACTACTAAATTTGGCCTTTCATTAAGGGCTCAAGAAAGACTTGATCCCTCAAAATGTGTTATTTGGCTAACTTAGTAATTTATAATCTTCCTTGTTACTTCAAGACTCCTGCCAAGAAAAAGACAGAATAGAGAGAACAGAAGAGTACTGAGCTGGGGAGGCTAACTACAGCTCTCAGCCAGGCTTGTGAGCCTAAGGCTTGACTCTCACAGACCCTAGAAGGGTGTAGGGCCAACTGCCAGAGCTGCACTGCAGAGGGCCTAGCTGCCTCTTAATAGTAGGTTTGACTCATACTGTCAGAGAACTACAGGTGTACAATAAAACAGGTTCAGACAGAGAAAAAAGCCTTTACAAAAAGCATAGGTGCTTACGAAAGAAAAGAAAATAGCTATAGACACTAATAAGAAAAAGTTCAAAAATAAGTAAAAACTTTAAAGAATAAAATAATATAAAAAGTACAAGCCACATAAAGATGGAAAATATACAGGGAGTCTGGATTCTGTATAGTATTTTGTTGACTTTGAGGTTTTTGTTAGTTGCCATGTGGGTGCTGGGAATCGAACCCGGGTCCTCTGGAAGAGCAGACGGTGCTCTTAACCGCTGAGCCATCTCTCCAGCCCTGACTTTGAGGTTTTTGAATGCTGATGAATACAGCAGCTGCTGAAAGACATGGGACTGTAAAAGGAGCTGCTGCATTAAACCAGCCTAGATACTTTAGGGATGTCTTAACTTTAAAATAGAAGTCAGAAAATGTTTTGTATTGGGGGAGAGGTTATAATTTTGTTTCCACAGGAAATGAAAGCCTATAGATTCCTTCAAAATTAATAGAGACCAGATTTGATTAAGGGAGACCCCCTTAAAAATCTTGGTTATAGACATTAAAAAAACCCTACAAGACAGGATATGTATATGCTGGTCCCTTGACATGGAACAACTCTGATACTGGATGAGACATGATAAAAATTATTGGTTATAGAATCCTCATCCTTTCATATGGCATAGATAGAGATTTAGTTATACAGTTCAAACAAACTTTTAAAGTTGACAAATGTCTTTTACACAAAACAAAAAAAAATTTTTGTCTGACTTGTATATAATTCACAGTTTACACTTCTGTTAATGCAGATATGTATATTGTCTTTGAAAGTTTGTATGTTTTCAGAGCACTGGAACCAGACACCACTGAAAAAAAGTGGCTCAGGTAATCCAGCCTTTCAGAGTGCCTCTGTTACAGTTTCCTCAGAATTCTACATTCAGAACAACTTCAAGGCTGCTATCTGAGATGGTCCAGTCTCATAGACTACTCCAGTCAGAATTTCAGATAAGCCTCACTTTCCCATTACACGGAGACTGGACAATAAATGCTATGACTAATTTTCTTATGACTTGACCATTATCTTAATTTTCTCAGGGTCTTCTGGGGATGTCATCACCCCCAGAAACATGCAGCAGTCTAGAGAATACAACATCCACATTCCAGCGAGGTGGGGTGTGTGGTTTTGGTCATCCTGTGGGTTATGAATGTTTGTCATTTTTAGTAGGGTATATAGGAATATAGGATAAAAAGAAATATTCATCTCAAATATTTTACAATGGTATGGTTTTTCATATATCGATAGAAATTTAAAGTTATTTTTGTTATACCATATATAAGTTTCTACTCTTGTTTAAGGTATTGTACCTATGTAGCTTATTTAAAAATGTAATTTAAAGTCTTAGTCTTTGAAAACTATTATTACAAACTGTTTAGGATAATTAAGAAATGCAGATTAATAGTAACCTATGACAATCAAACTTGCCATGTTAGGTATGTTTTTAAGGTTAAGCAGATATATTTTAGATAGGTGGTCTTCAAACACTTCAGAGACCTACAGAAAATGGCATTTAAGATGTTTAATAACATAAGGCTTTTCATTATGTATACAGTGTTCTGCCTGCATGTATGCCTACAAAGGCAGAGGACAGCATCAGATCCCACTATACACAGTTGTGACCTACCACATCATAGATGCAAATTGAACTCAGGACCTCTGGAAGAGCAGCCAGTGCTTTTAATCTCTGACTCATCTCTCCAGTCCAAAGGCTTTTTTCACAATAGTGAGACACATCTGCTCCTGGCAGCACCAATCTACTTCATAAAAGGATGATGGGTACTGAAGAACCTCCATATAGTGTTTGCTTTCACTGTGACAAAGCTAGCCAATTGGGCAAGAAACTGTCTTGTCTTAACTGCTGACAGTATACTACACAAACTGGACATGCAGGGCACAAAGGAAAACGACTACCAAGCTTGGCCAAGACAGGGTGGGACAACTCTTTCAAAATTCCTGCTTCATAGAAAAGTCTGTCAGATATTATCTGGCCCTGGGTTGAAGGTGGATGTTCCAGTGTTGCAGAGGAAACCTGGTGACTGTCTAGGCAGCCAGCTGTTCCTGTCATTTCTATAGTTTTGTAGGTTGCTTGCTTTGCACTTCCTGTTTACGTAGGTAAAATTGTATCCTCCTTAGTCTCTGATAGAGTTAAAAATGAGATAGTTATAGTTTTCCTTGTTAGCAGATTCAGAAAAGATACTTACATAAGAAATGTAAATTTTTATGGGATTGAGAAACATAAAAGCTTAAATTGTCTAAGAAAATGTTTTGAGATCTAAAGAGATGATTTTGGGTTAATGCTATAAGTTAGGATAGAAAGTAAATTAGGTATGCAACTTTGGATACTCACCAAGATAGGATAGATAAAGGAGTATCTTCTCTAAATTTGACAGATACTGGTTACTGTAAATGTAATTCTTAGTAATTGTTCTTATTGTATATAGTCTTACTATGTTAAAGATAAAAGTTTTCTTTTTATTTAGACCAAAAAGGGGGAAATGTAGAATATTTGTTTAACTATGTAAAGATGTATTGCTGTTTTACCTTGCCTGTCTAGGGCACCTGATTGATCTAATAACAATCTGAGTGGCCAATAGCAAGGGAGGAGGCACAGGCAGAACACTCAAGCAGAGACAGTAAATAGGAGGGGAATTTAGGCTGGAGGGAAGAGAGAGACAGACAGACAGACAGAGACAGAGACAGAGAGATGCCAGGGGCCAGCCGCCAGACAGACAGACAGACAGATGGGGAAGAATCAGGAAAGTAGGTTGTACAGAATGAATGGAAGGTAAAAGCCCTGAGGCAACACTTAGATGAACCGAAGCAGTTAAGTTAAAAGAGCAGGCAGGACAAGCCTAAACTAAAGCCAAGCCTTCATAATAATAAGTCTCTGTCTTTATTTGGGTGCTAGTTGACAGCCCAAAGAAAATCCCAACTATAGGTGAACCTTGTGAGTCTAAAGTTGTGTAGGAAGCAGCTTGTCAGAGTGGGGGAGTGAAATGGCCTCTACTTGGTAAACTTGGGTTTTCAACCAAATCACCATTTACTTAACTGTCATTGGTTTCATTTTACTTATGTATGTATTTATTTATGCTTTTTGAGACAAAGGTTCTGAGGTGATATATTGTTAGCTGCCATGTGGGTGCTGGGAATCAAACCCGGGTCCTCTGGAAGAGCAGACGGTGCCCTTAACCACTGAGCCATCTCTCCAGCCCCCGATATATTGTATATTTAATAAAAATAGTCTGGAATATCAGAGGACAGAGCCACCCACAGAGCCAAGCCATGAAGTCCAGGGAGTGGTGACCCAAGACTTTAATCCCTGCCACTCAGGAGACAGAGATCCCTGTGGATCTCTGTGAGTTCAAGGCCTAACAGCCAGGCAGTGGTCGCTCACACCTTTAATCCTAGCTCTAGGAGAGTTGAACCAGGAAGTAATAGCTGGGCAGAGAAAGAAATATAAAGCAGGAAAAGAAGAAGTTTAGCATTCTATCTGAGCAACCAGAAAAGTCTGAGGACCCCTGAAGACAGGACTTACTCTGTTCAGCCTGAGGAGTTGGCAGGGTGAGAATTGGCTGCGGTTTGTTCTCTATCTCTCTGATATTCCAGATTTTCCCCAATATCTGGCTCTGGGTTTTTATTATAATACTAAACAGGGGGCTGGAGAGATGGCTCAGAGGTTAAGAGCACTGACTGTTCTTCCAGAGGACCTGAGTTCAATTCCCAGCAAAACCACATGGTGGCTCACAACCATCTATGATGAGGTCTGGCGCCCTCTTCTGTAAAACTGTATGCATAATAAATAAATAAATCAAAAAAAAAATTTAATACTAAACAGAATTTGTGCAATAAGTTTAAATAGAATTTGTGCAATAAGTTTCTGTGTGACAGCCTTGGCTACCCTAGAACTAACTCACTTTGCAGACCAGCTTGGCAGTGAACTCACAGAGATCCTCCTGTCTCTGCCTCCTAGGATTAAAGGTGTGTACAACCATTGCTTACTTCATTTTCTTTATTACTTGACACAAAAATTTTCGAACTTTTTGGAGAACAGAATGTGAACTTTTAGTCTTCTTGCCTGGGCCCAGGTTACCTACATGACCTACAGCTGGCTGGGCCACAGTATCACTGCTTCAAAGAAAAATATATGAAACCAGAGTTTATGAGTGTTAAATTTTACCTCCCCACCATTCCCTCTTTCTTTTCCTTTTCATTATTTTTATTAAATTTTTATTTCATTTGCTTTTTTGAGACAGGATTTCTCTGTATAACCATGTCTGTCCTGGAACTCACTTTGTAGACCAGGCTGGCCTCGAACTCAGAGATCAGCCTGCCCCTACCTTCTGAGTGCTGAGATTAAAAACTTTTGCCACGCTGCTGGTTTACCATCCCCCTTTCAACCTCAGGAAGTCCCCCATCTTCTACCCTGCTAGGAGCCAAAGAGAATAGTGTGAAACTGCAAGACAGCTTCTAAGTCTTTCTTCAGTTAGATCTTTACAGTTCTCCGTCAGAATCTCACCAGGTCAATTACAGCTGTTACAGGAATCTGACCAATGATGTGAATTTTCTTACACCCACCAGATGACTTGTAAAAAGGAATCTCAGCGCTTGTCTTTACTGCAGGAACATGCTGACCATGGAGTGGATGGGTACCTGGTAGGTGGTGAGTGACTGAGACAGCATATTGCAGCGACTAGCTCCGAGCAAATCCACTTTCTGACAGACGTCCATCTTTAACTTGTCAAAAGAGCCTTTGCTATTTCTCACTTGGATCTGTACCTGCAATCACAAAGAAGAAAGCTCCATTATTACTAATACCAAAGATGAAAATCTAACAGGTCTGAAATAAATTTCTCCAGACACATGAAATTATCATAGTTCCTTTCTCTGTGTCATTATCATCCCAAGATTAACAGAGAGAGTTTAGCTATTTTTTATAATTGTAGGAGATTCTTTCTTATATTTGTCTCTCTTTTAAACATTTACTCATTTGTGCAGCGGGGGCAGTGTGTGTGTGTGTGTGTGTAGGGAAAGTGCACATGTGTGTGTAGGGAGTGTGAGTGTGTGTGAAGGTCAGAGAACAACATATGGGAGGTAGTCATCTCCTGTTATCAGATGAATTCTGAGGGTGGTGGTGAGTGCCCTGACCCTCAGAGTCATCTATCTCACAGGCACTCCAACAGCTAATGGTAAGGTGTGACAATTATATTGTTAGGAAGGAAAAAGTACCCTAGATAAAAATAAACATCCAAAATGTTGAGAATATGTACAGTCTATAGTGATAGTAGAAGCAAAAACTGGAAGTGCCGAGGGGACGGTTCAGTGGGCAAAGCTACTTGCCGCCAAGCCCGGTGGCCTGAGTTTGATCTTGGGACCCACACGGTAGAAGGAGAGATCCAACTCCCAGAAGCTGTCCTCTTCAGTCACATGTATGCACTCACATGTGCAAAATAAATGGATAAATGTAAAAAAGAAATTTAAGACAAAAATATTTTAGTGGTACATATGCATCTCACAAACAAGTAAAATGTAGTAAAAAAAATTAGAAGAATAAATAGAAGACATTGCTGTGAGGCAGTGCTAAAATGGCGCTCCAGTGTGATGCACGTACATGTACATACGTGCATAAAGTATGTATCCAGTGTGATGCATGTACATGTACATACGTGCATAAAGTATGTATCCAGTGTGATGCACGTACATGTACATACGTACATAAAGCCTGAGAAAGCTGAAAAAGAGTTCTAGAAAGCAGAAATGGAGCCAAAAACAGCTTCCTACTTGTGTGTCTCAAGTGGGCTGTGGCTTGAGCTGCAATCTGGTTGGTTCCCAAAGTCTCATAGAAGCCTTGGTTCAACCATAAGCTACATATGACAGATTGAAGGATTTTGATCATATAGACTAAAGGAAAACAGAGTCAAGCACGACGTTTTGGTAGCTGCATTTTCTTGAGTGGGCTCTGTTTACTAGTGGCAAGCAGAGGAACGGCTCCTTTAAGACAGGCCTCCTGACTCAGTGGCAAAAAAACTGGAAAGAGGCCCTGCTGCCAAACACTAGAATAGGTTCATGAGCAGTGGGCAGCTGTGCTATACTTGGTGACAGTGTGGACCCTAAAATTCCCCAGGTAGTAAACATGGTTCCTGCCAAGCTCTCACAGAGTTGGGTGGAGCCAGACGCCATAGTAGA